>CAUYRT010023154.1:0-13058 GCA_963574885.1 Lepilemur ruficaudatus
GGGGTCTCAATAGGGGGAAGGAAATCCTCTAAAACTGATTAGTGTGAATAGCTGTACAACTTGGTAAATTTACTAATAATCATTTAATTGTACACTTAAAATGGATTAATTGCATGGCATGTAAATTATACTTCAATAAAGCTGGTTAAAAAAAATTAGAAATGAAACAAATTACCCCATTTCTTTAAAACCTAGAAGAAAATGAACTAAATCTTCTAATATGCCCAAGGATCGCAATTCACCCTTCCCCCTTCACTGTCTTCTAATTTTGTTCCCTTTTTCTAATGTCATAATCCTTTAATTTATTGTATCATTTTACCTTTTCTTACGTGTCTACTCCAAGATACTATACACCCTTCTGCATTACCTCATGCAGTGAAATTGAGCTATCAAGACACTAAAGTCCCTGAGTTTGCCCCTCTATTTTTCCCTTCTGAAATATATTCCATTTTTCCTCACTGGCCAACACACAGATAATGTTGCACTTGTTGAAGGCCCAGCTGATCCAGCCTCAGCAGTTACATAGACAGATAAGCTGTTCAATGTTGGAGCGAAAGCACCTACAAGTTATGTCCACTGGCAATCATATTATGACCTTAAGTTTTCCCAAGTCATTCTACCTGTAGGTAGACTGGATTCTGATTGCTTTAAAATCTATTCACCCGAATTGAAAGATACTTCTTTAGCACTGTATTCCCACCCCTAGCCCAGAAGTAACTCCCATACAAACCCCCCCCAAAAAAGATTCTACTATTAACTGAAATTGTATGGAACTTAGCATTCCTTAGGTGCTTCTTTAGACTGTGTTGATATTTTCTTCTTAGCTTGCAGATTATTTTAAATGTAAAGACTTTCATTGTACTCACTAAACCATTGCTAAAGGAGTATGTCACATGAACTCATGACGTAATTACTGTGGAGGCAGTGTGACAGAGCTCACATTTTGGAAAAGCCCGTAAAAATGCAGTAATTTTACTAGAACTATTTAGTCAAATGATTGGCAAGGCAAAAGATGAAAGCGATTCTTAATAATCTCAGGAAAACATCCCTCTCCTGGCATACTTCCAGATACTGAACATACTGTGCTTGTACAATGAGAAATAAATGAACAAAAAATTGGCCAGAAATAAAAAAGAGAGCATTCTTAGAAGGAATAATGTCTGGCTGCGTCTGATCTAATTTGAAAAAGACAATGAGAAATACTAAACCCCTATAGCCTAGTATAAATATGTAGCTGTTACAAATTTTGAATTTATTATTTTTGTTGTGTGGCAAAAGAATGCCAAGTTCAAATACATGCAAATCTTGTTTTAATTAAACTCCATAAAAGAAAATCATGCTAGTTAATACTTTAATAAGATTAAACTGATTTTAATACTGCTTAATAGCTCCTAATATGGACGATTGTAGCAAGTTTTCAGAAGTATAAAGCCACCAAACAAAAATAGAATATATGCCACCATTGACTTGTTTTTTATTTGAGAGTCTCGCTCTGTTGCCCAGGATAGAGTGCAGTGACGTCATCATCGCTCACTGCAACCTCAAAACTCCTGGGCTAAAGCAATCCTTCTGCCTACTTGAGTAGCTGGGAATATGGGTGCACCCCGCTAAGTTTTTCTATTTTTAGTTGCTTGGCTATATATATATTTTTTTCTATTTTTAGTAGAGACCAGGTCTCCCTCTTGCGGGTCTCAAACTCCTGACCTCAAGCGATCCTTCCGCCTCAGCCTCCCAGAGTGCTAGGATTACAGACGCAAGCCACCGGGCCTCGCCAGCACCACTGACTTTTATTTCCAACCCTCATTCATTCTAAACAGGAGTAAACAACTATTCCAAGGAAAATGAGAATGGCTGTTGTATTCTGTGATAATAAAAAATTCTCTGATCTCTTTGGACTGCTTCAAATGGAGCTGGAATTAGAGGTAACTTAGATACACTTCCTAGAAATAGCTACTATTATCCAAGAACTATTCATGTGAAGCCTGGGATTCACTTACCACAAACCAAAAAAAAAAAAAGTCAGCTTCAGGGTGGTCTGTGGGTCACTGAGTAACACAATCCTGAGAAAAGATAATTTGGCAAAGAATCTTCACTGACATGAAGGCATTTTATCACAGACTCTATTTAATAAATTCACCAACTATTCAATCGATTGGGACTATGTTCCAACACTGTTTTCCTATGAATCTGATGAGAGCGAGTCAGTCCACAAGAATTTTATAAACCTATCTGTAGTAATGACTCAAAACTCAAAAAGGAGTAATGCAGAACCTACAAGCAGCTGAGAAGTAATGAAAAGACAAGAGGACTTAAAATCAGAAGATCAAGGTAATTCTCTAAGCCAGTTTTTTCTAAATAAGCAGCTTAGACGTTTCCAAAACAGGTGTTCTAATACAGAGCCCTTGTGAGAATTGAAAAGACGTATGCAAAAAAAACCTCTAAATTACAACGAATGTAAATCTCTTCTGTAGAATACTGTTTACAGTTAAGTCTTAAAACCAAAACATAAAACGGAAATTTACAACGCAGCAATGAAAAGGTAGGGCTCTTATACATGCCTATCTATCTTTCCTGGATGCAAAACCACTATTACTAATTTAAACTTTCATGTGTACTTTGTTATTCAGACTCTACGCTTTTCCCAATCGCTGAGACAGTTAAACCCGACAGCAAAGACCTGGCTGAGAGTCCCTCACGGGACAGATTTTCATGAGTTCTGAAAAATACGGTTTTTAAGCCGTATTTTGCAATAACGCTTTGGCAATGTGAGTTCTAGGGAGTGGGCAAACGACAGCGCAGCGGAGATCAGAGCGCAAGACCTGGGAGAGCTACGGCCTGGGACCCCCACGGACCACAGCCTACAGCCTCCCGCTATTACAGCCATCGAGCGCCAGCCCCGTGAAACTGTTCGCCCCACCCACTTCCCTCTCCGCTCCCTCACCGTCTTCACCGGCAGCTTCACTAAGTTGCTGTATGTGGGCCTGAGCCAGGTCCCCGAGCTCTTCCACTCGCCTCACCACACTAGGGCCTGCGGCAGCCATGGCCACAACAGGCGGGCGCGCCCGAGCCCACGTGACCGCGCTGGCCTGAGATCACCTGATCCCCCAGCGCGGGCGGGGTATGGGGCGGAGTTCGCATGGCTGGTGGGAGGAGACGTCAACTCCGGAAAGAGGGTCGCCCCAGGCCGGCAAAGGTCGTTCCGGGTTATTTTCTTCCCCCACCCTCCCACAATCCTGAGCAGCTCAGAGACTGTAGAGACGGGTGTGACGTAGAGGCACGCCTCTCTCTAAACCAATCGGGAGCCAGCTATGCCCCTGGGCTGGCCCAATGAGAAGTCAGCTCTCTCCAGAAGGCGCGGGGAAGGCAGCTTGGCTGTGTCTCCCTGGCAGGGTGCGGTTTGACGTTCGCTGCTCTCGCGCGTCTCTGTCTAGTGTTAGAGCGGTAGTCGGGACAGTGCGCGGGAGGGTCTGGAAAGAGTACTGTTGGTTTTGGTCTTGTAATAAGGAGGTTGCTAAAATAAAATGATTATAATCCCCTGGTCAGAAATAGAAACCCTGCGGGCTCTCGTGTAGCAAGCACATCTGAGTTTCCAATAGGTGGTTCTGCATCTGAGTTGGGGGCTGCAAGCACTAGAGGAGTTGCCAGTCTACGTGGTTGAATATTGCTTTTCTAAATCCTAATACTAGCGGTCAAGTTTGTTTTATCTTTGACCTCCCTTGACTAGCTCACCTTTAAAGTATTTTAACCGTCTCTCACCCAATAGTACTAAACTTGGCAGCTACAAAAATATTTCTATTGCCATACATCTTGAGACCTTCCCTTAAGAGGCAAATTGTGCGTGAGTTTCATCTTCTCAACTAGGAGTCTCAAAGCACTCAGTCAACAAGTCTAACTTCCACTTTGCATTCCCTGATTGCTTTCTTGTCTCTGGTCAAATAAATCTTTAACTCCGTTTATTCCTTTTTCAGTTTGACACAGTATATATTTTAAATAATCTCCATCTTATCTTATAAAAGGTTTTTTTTATTTAGTAGAAAATACTAAAAATAGCAAATAATGTATTGTGATTTATAAGTGATTGACCACAATGAATGACTTTCTAACTTAACTTTGTAACAACAGTTTCTTCCTGTGTCAATTTACCCTAAATATAGAGGACAGAAATCATGTATTACTGCTGTGTTCTCGATGTCTTATACACTGCCTGGCACATAAATACTCAGAAAAATTTATTAATTGAACAAAAACTCCGTGTTATCTTGTCAATGTATTGTTCTCCTTATAATCAAGAAGCTGAAAGCCAGGAAGGTTGCATTCTATGATCAAGGTGGGTTAAAGAATCAAACCCTAATAGATATTTCGCACCTTAAAATGCCAACCCTCACTAAATATATATTCTAAACAAAATTTACAATTCAAAGGATGCACTAAATAACCATGGACTTTCAGCAAACAGATACCTAACCCTGGAACTTATTGCTCAGCTGATACTCTAGTATGTGCTTATTTTCAGAAAAAGAGTCGGAAGGGATCTGACAGTATATAGTGCAGTCTCTCATTTCCAGTTGAAGAAAATGAAGAGGATGTAACCATTAACCCCTCCAAGCCTTAGAATATATAAATCTGTGATTTGTCACAGATCATACCAAAGTATGCACCTATAGAAGGCTGTCTGACCATAGAGATAAACAGATAACAGCCAGCCCTTACCAGTGCACACTAAATGAAATGCTTAAAGTAAGAGAACTTCCGTACTAGAAAAGAAGAAATACAAGCAATTTACCCCCAATTTATAGTTAATTACTTTTACTTTTCATTTGTTCTACTCTATGAATAGAATAAATGAAAAAAAATACAATGCTGGATTAAAAAAAAATTCTCAGAGAAATTAATAATTCACCATCAATCTACCAAAAAAATCTTCCAAAACAAATAATTGATCTTATTTATACCATTTCCCTCCCTACTGATACACAATGAATAAGATTGAATTAGCTAAGAAGAAATTAATTTCTAGGGATGTTTATAAGAAATGAAATTCTTTTCTAAAATAAAAGTCTTGATTGTCCCTGAATTATCAGTACTTACCATTTGGACCTTTTAGAACCTTCCCTTGAAGGCTTTATACTTTTTGTGTGAGTCTCATTTTCTCATATAAATTTGCCAGCTCCCTGTGAATAGGGATTATTCTTTTTAGTTGCTACCAATGACTTGTATATAGTAGGACCTCATTAAATATTTGCTGCTGCCTTTTTAATTTAATGGGTCAGGAACCATGATAGGCACTGGGATTATAGCAAGAAACGAAATAAACATGATCCCTGCCCTCTTGGACCTTATTATCTAGCAGAAAAAAAAAATAGAGATATAATAATCACACGAGTAAATGTATAATTTTAAAATTTTGAAAAGTGCTATAAAAGAAAAGTAAGCAGATAAAATTTGATTTGAGGAATTAGAGAAGGCATCTCTGAGGAAATGATACTAACACCTAACTGAATAAAATTAGCCAGGTGGAGAATGTATCAGTGTGGGGCCAATAAGGAGAGAAAGACTACATGGAAATTTGAACAGGGGAAGTTTAATATAAATAATTATTAAGTATAACGGATGATTGGAGTGACAATGGATTGCCTAGTAAAAGGCAAGAAAGTTCTAAAGAGTAGAGGAATAACAGGTACAGGAGCCAGCCATTACTGCCACGACAGAGATCAAAACCTTGCTGGAGAGCTCACACTCATGGGTCACTGGATGGCAGAGAAGTCATTGTGGTCCAGAGGAGTGGAACTTGATGAAACTTTATCCTCTGGAACTTGCCAGAAATCTATTTTCTAGGGTGCCAGGGAAAGTTGTTTGTGGGGAAGTATCTCACAGGAGGCACTCTACTACAAAACTGTCCAAGGTGGATGCCAGAAGAAGCTACTGGCTGCCGTGCATTACAGAAGTCCAGTGTCAGAGAAATTGCATCTGTGACAGAAGCCTGGTGTTAGCAGGCTGCCCATGTTTCATGGGCCTGCCAAGAAAGGGCACCATCAGGAAAGACCATTTCCCTCCTGCAATGTCTCTCTAGTGCCCTCTACTGTCAAACTTAACATTATCAGTTGACGAAAGAAAAAAATATTTAAAGAACCCAGATATATTTGCACAAATCAGGCAAAAAGGATAAATTGGAGCAGAGAAGCGATAAATCTAAAACTAGCACAGTGTGGAAGAACAGATCAGGTTAGTAGTTAGCATATTCAAAGTCTATGAGTTTGGTAAGAGCTTGGCAGTTCCTAGGAATGAAAGAAGGCCAAAGGCCCCCAGTGTGAGGGGGGAGAGTGGAGCAAGTGAGGCTGAAGAATTGAAGCGGAGGTTCTCTCTTGAGTGGTTGCCTCCCTCACAACCATACAATGGACCCCAAAACTTTGGTATGAACCCCCATTGGCCATGTCTATATTAATTGACCCAGTCTGCTGGTCATTACAATTCATTTATTCTATCAGGTGGTCATTATTCAATATTTAACAAATACCTACTCTATGCCAAGCATACATTATACATTAATGAGGAAGACAGACCTCCCTCATGGAAATAGATTGGAGAGTATATAATAGATCCAGGGGTAAAAATCTGATAAAAGCCAAGCCAATCAAATTCTTTCTTATGATAACTGAAAAGTTTAAAAGCGCAGAGACAAGACTAATCACATTAATGGCAGCACTCCAGAAAGATAAATACACCAGCTGCTGCTGAGATTCCTGCAGATAAGATTTGGTTTCATCACCTCCCTAAGTCTTGGTTATTCAACTTTTCCTTCATAGTCAGCTGCATCTTTATCCTGAAACCAGAGTCTGTTTCTGTTGCTTGCAACCAAAAGAACAAACTGCAACAAGAGTATATGTTAATTGGGGCAAATCAAGCAGGGACTCTAATGCCATGGTAAAGATTGTGGATTTTTATCTGAAGTGAAGCAGGAAGACATTGAAGTACAGGTTGAGAGCATCCCTAATCTAAAACTCTGAAATCAGAAATGCTCCAAAATCCAAAGCTTTTTGAGTGCCAACAACATGCCACAAGTGGAAAATTCCACACCTGACCTCGTGTGATAGGTCATAGTCAAAATGTAGTCAGAATTTTGTTTCAGGCACAAGATTATTAAAAACATTATGTAAAATTACCTTCAGCCTATGTGTATAAGGTATATATGAAACATAAATGAATCTTGTGTTTAGACTTGGTCCAATCCCCAAGATAACCCAATATGCATATGCAAATATTTCAAAATCCAAAAAAATATGAAATCTGAAACACTTCTGGTCCCAAATATTTCAGATAAGTGATACTCAACTTTGATTTTAAGCAAGGGAGTGACATAATCAGATGGTATTTTAACAACTTTCTTTGGCTGCTGTGAGAAAATGGAATGGCAGGAGTGTGAAAGAGATGGATCATAAATAAGTTCTGTTATCACTATTCTCCCACTGGAACTCCCCAAATTGAGACATATATTTCTAATGATGAATATTTTCTCATGCTGAAATTATGATCATATCATAGAGGCGAGTCAGGTAAATGAATTTATGGCAGGTGTAATGTTTGGAGAGGCAAATACATTAAAGGGTTTCTTTCCATTAGGAATGTGTCAGTGAATTCAGATTAATTTAGCTACAAGTTATAGAGAAAAGAACACACACAGAGGCTTAAATAAGATAGAAGCTCATTTCTGTCTCAGATTCACAAGTGTGGAGGCTGTCAGTTTGGGGTTGAATAGTACTCCATGGTGTCAGGGTGCCAGACTCCCATGTTGTTGTTCAGCTACAAGTGGTTCCATTCTTAAGGTTTCCTCTTGATCTGAAATGCTGGTTGAAGTCCAACCATTACATTCATATTCTGGCTGGCAGAAAGGAAGAAAGGGAGATCATGTGCCTTTCTTTGAAGGGCATTTCCTGGAAGCTGCACTGACCAACTCCACTTACATCCCACCAGTCAGAACTTAATCACATGGTCAATAACAAGCTGCAAAGGAGACTCGAAATGTAGGCTTGATTCCAGGTAGCTAATATGCCTTCTAGGGTGACCAACTGTCCTGGTTTGCCGAGCACTAAGGGCTTTCATGAGACATGAGACTTTTAGTGCTGAACAGTCGGTTACTATAGTTCGGTTACTTTAAAAGAAAAGGAGAATAGATATTGGCAATCTCTGCCACAATCAACTGGGGCTCTTTTGTTGTAACTGACAGATGTTAGAACCAAAATGAACTTAATTACTATTAATCTAATAATAATAACAATAATAATTTATTGGCCCATTTAACTAAGAAACAGAGGTCTGTCAACAATTGCCTATTCTCCTGCCTTTCTATTGGTTCTATCCTCAGAGAGGCTGTCTGCAAATGGTGGCAAAAGGCCACCAGCAACCTTAGGCTTGCAGCCTCACAATTACAAATCCATCTGAAGAGAAGAGGCTTTTCATCTCTAGCAGTCAGAACTAAATCTAACAGCCTGATCCTCATTCACTTGAATTTTATCATGTGCTCATCCCTGAGCCCATAACGGTCCCAGGTAAGGCTGAAGTCACCTCCCACCTTTGGAGCTGAGGTTGAGTCAATTCCACCCAAATTATTTGACTGGAAAACAGGGAAAGGAAGGCTTCATTTTTAAAACTGTGAGTACTATTGTCAGGAAAAAGGTGATTGGAAGCTAGTGAGTAACAAAAACACAGATGTATGCTACAAATGGTATTTGTATAGTCCCTACTCCCTTAGCCATGCCTACAATGTCTGAAAAGCAGAGAGATGCAGTCTGCTGTCAGAAGGAAAACTTTGCTGTTAGACAACCAACACATGTACAGGAAGTCTAGATGATGGCATAAAACCGTTTAAACAGTCCTTCCTATTTGGCTTTCCTTCCTCATTCTCCTCCCACCGAGTCCTCGTGGTCTTTTGAATCTACTACCCTTATTCCAGCCAACCAATTTTAACCAGTTTTCTTACATAGATATAGGAGATATGAACTTTAGATTCTTCAAGTTCTGGAGAGAAAATTATCCAAAAGACTGTTAAAGCATATGAGAAGGAGGCCTGAGGTTATCTCTACAATTTAAGCAAACCAAAACCCAGTTCAGTGAAAGCAGCAAAACAAAATTTAAGCTTAACCAGTTAGAAACCACCAAACTAACATCTAACTAGGGATTTTCCAGAGGATCATACCTAAATAAACCAAATGTCTAACCATACCCAATGAAGTACAGTTTATACTTGAACAGCACAGGTTTGAACTACACGGGTCCACTTATATGTGGATTTTTTTCTGTAAAAGTTATACCAAGTTAGTCTGCCTCTGCTGTCTCCCTTTCTATCTCCTCTGTTTCTTCTGCCTCTGCTACCCCTGAGACAGCAAGACCTTCCTCCTCCTCCTCAGCCTAGTCAACATGAAGA
The DNA here is from genome assembly GCA_963574885.1 of Lepilemur ruficaudatus. Lineage (NCBI taxonomy): Eukaryota > Metazoa > Chordata > Mammalia > Primates > Lepilemuridae > Lepilemur > Lepilemur ruficaudatus. Next base: position 9,419 of record CAUYRT010023154.1, read on the forward strand.
CCTTTATGATGATCCACTTTCACTTAATGAATAGTAAATACATTTTCTCTTCCTTATGATTTTCTTTTTAAAATTTTTTTTCTTTACCATTATTCTAAATATCTCAGGAGCTTATGATTTTCTTAAAAGTATTTTCTTTATCTTACTTTATTGTAAGAAAACAGTTTATAATACATATAACATACAAAATATGTATTAATTGACTGTTTTGGGTATTAGTAAGGCTTCTAGTCAAGAAACAGCTGTTAGTAGTTAAATTTTGGGGGGGTCAAAATTTATATGCGAATTTTCAACTTTTCAGTGGTTGGCACCCCAGCCTCTGCATCAGAGGCTGCATCAACCTCTCAAAAGGTCAACTAAAATCACTTTGCTTCCATGGTCAGCCTGTGAAAGCTCACTGCCCACATTGGGGAGCAGAGCTCTCTGAGTGCTGCCCATTCATTCACAAATTGTTCTTTACTCAGATAAACTCTGTTGAATTTGATTCGTCTAAAGTTTGTCTTTTAACAAGGCCAACACACTTTTGTCTAGTTAATCTGCCCATGTTTTATAGTTTAACATCAGTGATGCTGTGCAGTCTCTGTCACTTTCCTTAGTCTCACCAAAATCCCTCCTACATACTTATACATATAATTATGATACATACGATATATCTCAAGTGTGTATATGTATGTTAATATGATATATCTATTCTGTGTTTTTGTATTTCAAATTCTCCAAGGCAAAAACACATTTTGGTCCATAGAGCATGACTTATGGCTCACATAATAAGTCAGAGTGGTAGTGGTATAAATTATTTTGTCATTCAAATAAAGCATGTATGTGTAATACTTTTAACTCTCCAGAGAATTATTCCATCTTATCTCTAAATCTTCCCAATGATTCAATGAAGCAGGTTGATATAAATATTACCCTGCACACTTCACAAGTGAAAACGTGAGGCTCAGAAAACTTAGGTGATTTGCTTAAGTTAACACAACTAGTGGGTGGCAGAGTAGAAATTAGAATCTCCTGGCTCCTAGATCTTTGATTATTCCACAAATTTGCTACCACTGTTACTTCTTTCCTATACATCCACTTTCTGAAACTTCCACTGCTTTATGACTGGCCCTTTGAAGAGGGTATGTATCATACTGGTTACTAAGAGGGGCTTCGAACTATTAGAGACCTAGGTTCAAATACTATCTCTGTTCTTTTACACTTACCATATGATAGTGGAAAGTTAATTAAAATTTCTATGCCTCAGTCTCTTCATTTGTGAAATGAAGGTACTAACTACTCCTTGGGTTGCTGTGAGAATTAAATTAAATGATCTATGTAGAATATGTCAGTGTATTCCCCAACATATAGTAAACAGCACACAGAATAAATAAATGATAATTAACTGCTAGTCAAAATCCCAGTCTTAATCCATGAATTCATCTGTCTTTTCTGATCATATAGCAAGGCTGATGAATGCTGCCCTGTAAAAGCATACAATAGAGGAGGTAGATTCAACATAAATTAATGACCTCTACCTTTAGCTGAGTCAGCAGTCTTCCTTATATCCAAGCTCAGTTCCTTCCTCTATTTCTCACAAAGGCATTTAAAAACTTCACCACTTACATCCATATCAAGGATTCAGCAATAGAAAGAAATGACTCGACACAAGCAACAGCAAGGATGAATCTCTAGGGAATTATGGTGAGTAAAAAATACCAAACCCAAACTGTTATATATTGTATGTATGATTCCATTTATATAACATACTTGAAATGATAAAATTATAGGAAACAGATTAGTGGTTACCAGAAGTTAGGGATGGGGAAATGTAGGTGGAAGGAGGAAAGTGGGTGTGGTTACAAAAGAGAAGCACATGGTGAAACTGTTCTATATCTTCATTATGGTGTGGATATAAGACCCTGCATGATAAAGTTCCATAGAACTAAATACACACACACACACACACACACACACACACACACACACATACGAATACATGTAAAACTGGTGAAATCTTAAACAGGTCCATGGATTATATCAATGCCAATCTCTTCATTGTGATATCATACTATAGTTTTGCAAAATGTTCCTTTGGAAAAACTGGGGGTGAGGTACAATGGGATTGTTAGGTCCAGCAGAGGCTAAATGGGTGGCAAGGAGGTGGCTAAGGGCAGAGAGCAGAAACCAAATTGTAGTTATGAACCAAACTGCAGCCAGGAGCTGTTTTCTGGTGAGAACATACATAGTAAAAAGATCCTAGCAACCATTAACTGACCTAGAGCTCATTACTATCTAATGAGCATGACATGGGTGGAGATTCATGAAGGATTCTGGGGAAGACTGGTGCAGAAAGGGAAACTGTTACATAACGAACCTGTTATGTAACCTGTTATATAACCCCAACCTCTCAATCATCTCAAAAGGCAGGAAACGACAACCAATCCTGCCAGGAGGAAGGCGGGACAAACTAGTAAGCTTATAAGAAGACAGTGTGTGCTCAGACTTTGGTGCCTTTCTCCACTCAGGGAGACTGACCCATTCCACTCTCTCTGGAACATATTTTCACTTTGCGTAGCTTCCTTCATTACTTTGATTCTTTCTTTTATGTGATAAACTGTTTGTGTACAATTGCTCTGTGTTTGTAATCATTCCATCATCGGCTTGACTCAGTACCAGTACTCATTCTTGACACTGGGAACCGGGGGACCAGCGAAAATCCAGATGAACCTAACAGGATCCCTTTATACTATTTCTTACAACCACATGTGAATCTACAATTATCTCAAAATAAAAAAAGTTTAATTAAAAAAAGTCACCATATTCATATGTGAGATACATCATTTGAAGAGGGTTTTGATGATAGAGATGGGGTGGAGGTTTTGGCAGAAACTTCTGGTTGGAGGGACTTAAATAAGCAAGAATAATAAAGAGAGAGAAATGAATAATATATTTAAAGAAAATAAAGGGACTAAGTTTAATGGGAACTTAAAGTACAACTAAGTAAAACTATAAAAATACAAAGGAACATACGTTGGAGTTCTGAAATCGAGGAGTTTGGACTCTTGGGACTTAATTGCATAGACTGTAGAAGCAGACAGTAATATTAATGGAGAACCACAAAAGCTTTCTACTGAGAGAAGAGAACTAAGAACAGACCATTGGGTCATTCTGAAGTATTAGAACATCATTTATTACTTTCCTGTCAGCAGTTTCAGTAGAATGTGTGAAAAACCAAAAAGATTCACTGCATTTCCAGACAGTGGACTTATCTTGAGTTAAGATCATCATCCTGGATTATCCAGGTGGGTCCTATCCAATGACAAGTATCATTGTATAAGACAGAAAAGAAGACACAGATAAAAGATGGAGGCAGCGATCATAGTGATGGCCATCTAAGAACAGGGCTGTCACCAGACACAGAATTTTCTGGAGTCATGATCTTGGACTTGCCAGCCTCTAAAACTGTGAGAAACAGATTTCTGTTTTTTATAAGCCACCCAAATTGTGGTATTTTATTATAGCAGCTCAAACAGTCTAAGACATCCAGCAATTCCATTCCTAGGTATATACCCAAGAAATATTCAAACACATGTCTACACAAAAATTTTCAAACAAATATTCATGGCAACATTATTCATAAAGCCAAAAGTTGGAAACA
>CAUYRT010023155.1:0-10064 GCA_963574885.1 Lepilemur ruficaudatus
TGATACAAGATCTGAAGAATGGGCTCCACATGTACTTGCCATCAAATTGGTACTGACTAATTAACACTATGGTGCTCAAATGATGGTGGTGTTCACCAGGGATTCAGGGATTGCGGGGGTAGACCCTCATCTGAGGGATGCGGTGAGCATTTTGGAGGGGAGGGGCATGCTTGAAATGTAGTTGAGGATGGGAATTAGGGGTCTCAATAGGGGGAAGGAAATGTTCTAAAACTGATTTGTATGAATAGCTGTACAACTTGGTAAATTTACTAATAATCATTTAATTGTATACTTAAAATGGATCAATTGCATGGCATGTAAATTATACTTCAATAAAGTTGCTTTAAAAAAATCAGTTTATTGTGTTGAGACCAACATTATTTTTGAAACCATATTTTTTAATGAGATAGATTAGAATAGGATATACAGGAATAGATCGCAGTAAGGGTAAATATAGTTTCATGAAATGCTTGTTTCCATTACATATAATGTACTCATATACATATGTATGTAATAACTGGGTACCAATGTAAATTTTATCTATTACTATAGATTATGGCCAAAATGTCTAAAATAGTGTCCTTAGAAAAACTATTACACACATGCACAAAAATAAATGTATGAAAATGTCATTTGTGCCACTTTGTAATAACAAAAAATTGGAAAAATATGACCACTCATGAATAGAAGAATGAATATTTAATTAGAATCATATAATGGAAGACTAATCATGAAAATTAGCAAACTATAACTACAGGTATCAACATGGATAAATCTCAAAGCATAAAGTCAATAAAAGCAATTTACAGAATGTACGTGCAGTATGATGATACCATTCATAGAACATTTAGAAGTACACAAAATAATTACTACATAGTATTTAGAGATATACACATATATGGAAAAAAGAAACAGATGTTCATGGGAATAAATGCCACCATATTCAGAATTGTGGTTACCTGTGCAAAGGAGGGAGGGAATATGATGGGGGAGGGTTACACATGAGGCCTCAACTATATTTGAAAGGTTTTTATTTACTAAGTTAATTGGTAGATATACAAACATTGGTAATATTGGTTACTATTCTTTTGAGGATGTCTGAAATGTTTCATAAATTTTTTAAAGAGAAAGATCCATATTAGCTAAAAAGACATTTTGGTTTCAAATTTATAAAATTTCCAAGAAAAAGACTGGTGAAAAAACAAACAATAACTTTCTACAGCAAAAACATCCGAGAAGGTGTCTGTTCATGATGGTGAAGTAGGAAATACATTTGTTTCCCCTCATTCCCAAGAGTCATTGGGTGAAGCAATAAAAATACACTAAAATGAGTAAAGTCATAGAAATCCTGAAAATAAGAGAATTGTCATTAACAGACCAACATTACTGATGAATTTCAGACAGCTGGAAAGCTGATGGTATCTAATTGGAGATTACCGTGAGTGAAGAGAACCAAAGCTCAGAACTGTAGGAGAGACGCTGCATTCAACACAACAATTTTTTCTGACCAAATTCCATCTTACTCCGTGCAGTCAGTGCATACAAGGAGCAGGAATCAAGTAGGTGGATAATTAAAGATCTGTCTACTCAACAGCTATTTTTGGAACACCAACAAACCCACCCTACTCCTACCCTTGTCATGAACATAAACATGTACAGAGTAGTTGGCTGAAGAAATCTCAAGTAGAGCCTCAGGAACTATTCTCTAAACAAAGCAGTTATTTGTCAAGAAAGGATGGAGAGTGGATGTTTTACCTATGGTGACAGTTAATAACTGCTACAAAAGAATCAGAGGGAAACAAGAAATGGCAGTTTCACCTGAAACAAATGAAAATAAAGTGCTTCTACCCCAAAAGTAAAGTCTTTCTTATTTTGGCATAGAGTAAGCCTGCCTTTTTCTTTCCACCCACCCTAAAGGGAAGTCCACCACTGTGTGGGATTCAAGAACTTACACAAATCTAGTGATAATTCTAGAGAGATATCTTGTGGTTAAAAAGGCCTATTCAATAGCACAAGACACAAGACACCTACTTAACATAATCCTTCATTTAAGGTTTATCAGCTATTGAGGAGAATCGAAATCATGGAAGAAAAAAAAGCAAAAAGAGTAAGTGTGATAACTGACCCTAGAGATAAGATAATGAAAAAACCCCTATATCCTCACATTAAAAAGTCTCTTGGATCTTTTGTGAAAAGATTTATTTATTTTAAAAGTAAATAAATAAGAATTAGATGGAGTTTCTTATTTATCCCTATATGTATATTCATAATTTCCTATTATTAATATGCATGATACTTATCATTAAGTATCATTTTTAACTTTCAGAAATTAATAAAATTTCCTTTTCTATAAGATGTTTACTGCCATCTAAACTATAACAATAATGATCAGACATAATATTCAATGGGAAATTCAGTAAGCAATTTCCTGGATATATGTTATGCACTTTCCAAATGAAAACCAAAATATAAGCAAGAATATACTAGGGTCCATAGATTCTGTTCCCCACTCTACCAAAGCTTTGTGGAATCTTACAGACCCAGTGTCCTAAGGACAGATTAAGTCCGGACTGAACAGTTTCTGGAGATTTAGTAACATAATAGATTAACCCAATCTGGATGTCTTTTTTAAATTTTAAATAAACATTACAGTTTTAATATTTGTATCAATCTGGTGAGGGCCTGACATAATTTAGAAGTTCTGAAATAAATCAATGTCTTGGAGAAGGTTCTGAAGTTTTCCTAACCTCCTAGAAGATACGAGTATTTCCTGGTTCACATTTTCTGGGAAAACTTCAAAATGAAACCAATCTGTACAATGAGGCCTAGAGATAAGGCATCATCTTGTGCCCCAACATTTTCAAGTGTACCATTTACAGTGCACTTAATTTTTTACTAAGGAACTTAATGTCCTAAAGAGTTAAAAGTTAGATTGTGCCTTTCAAAGTACTTGAATGATACCAGAGAGAACCTAATGTAGTTTTTCTATGGCTTTTAAAAAAAGGAAACTTGTTAAAAGAACAAATAATATTTTTATTACCCTGTATCCTATTATACAGCAGAACAGCTATATTTCTAGTGCTCTTCACACATGCACAAACATAAAATACCTCAGAATCAAGCTGCTATTTAGTTGCTGACCTTCAGCAAAAATCATAAATCTGACCAAGTTTGTCTCAGCGTTCCAGAGTCCTGTTTCTGTTTTTTTGCTCCCACAATCTAACTCTTTTCCTGCTGCTCAAAATGCCAGTTCTCTATCATCTTTACAACTTTTTTCAGAGTCAACAAGCCAAAAAAGACCCTAGAGCCAGACTAGCCCAATGTCCTCATTTTAGAAAAGCTAAATGGAGGCCCAGAGAACTGAAGCAATTTATTTAATGTCACACAGCTAGTAAGAGGTGAAGCCAAGACCAGGACTAGGCCTCTGATGGCCCCTATACAATGCTCTTTCCACTGCCTCTGTAAAAATTGCAAAGGAAATGATATTTATGTGTGTTTCCATAACCCTCAACCTCAACTTTCAGTCACCAATAAGCTTCTTTCTTATTACTTCTATAACCATGACAAAACAGGAAATGATTCAGTACTCATTTACACTAGCTGATTTTAGTGATAACACTTCTAATTTTATATTTATTCTTTTAAAATTAAAATACCTCAATACTTTCCAAATCAACATATGAAAAAGCTTAATAATTATATCCCACAATTCAAATTCAGAAAAAAATCTAAATAACCTTAGATTTTTTTTTTTTTTGCACAAAGCCACGCTATGACACTTGTTTCATTTCCTTGAAAGAAAGCCAGAAAGTACATATCAGTTCCATTGTAATACTTACCACAAAAGTGATTTGATTGTGTCGCAGGTTAAGTTCAGTAAGTGAATCCAGCCCATTGAGATTATCGACGTGACTTAAAAGGTTTCTGGCAAGATTTAAAACTCTCAAATCACACAGATGATTGACATTTTCAATTTTGGTAATCTGTCAAAAAATGGGAGAGAGGAGATTAGCATGCAAAAATCGCAGTATGCCTGTCCTAAAAACTGTAAAAATAAAGTATCCAAAGTCATTGGATTCAGTGACAAGCTTATATGCAGACATTTGAGAATCTATTTCTTATTTCCATGTTGTAGATAATATGAAGTCACGTGAAAATTAACTAAAAGATCATATTTTAAAATCTGACCATAGTAAATATTTGAAGTAAATTTCATCAAATAAGCAATGAGTCCATTGTCTGGGGTAACTCTAAGATCTCGATACTGTGCCTACCTTCTCAACCTGTGAAGGTTACATATTACTGGCCAGATAGAAATGTACTGTGAGTCCAAGGCATACGCTTACAATGTTTTGACAAAACAAGTCTGCCCTCTGAGAGAAAAGGCAAGGGAAAGGAACACCAAGTTCCCCTTCTTAATTCTATTTATACTACAGGATCCTGAGAGTGGTCAAGAGTCTGAATGGAAAGATTCAAGGAACTAGGATCCCCAGGAGAAGGTTAGGATATTCTTTTATTAGCGGAAATGCTTGAGAGGAGACAGTTTAGTTTAGATAGATGTTTAGTCAGGGTACAATATGATAGATATCAATTGTTTAAAACAAGAGGACTTGAATTATGGAATATGCATATGCACATAAGCACTGAACTGCAGCAGAGTTTAAGTTGCCTACTAAGGTGAGGGTAAGTACAAACTAACACTGTGAAGTGATGAGAGCTCAGCATGACTTTAAGCCCCACTACTATAATATAGCAAGCACAGCACAACAGAATGAGTTTCTGCACGACACAGAATAGGGAGTCCTGATGGAAGACTTCATCAATCTCTTAATATAATGTACTTAAGTAATAATGAGTTGTATACATAACATGTTTCTTCTGAACATTAAGAAAATGAACTTCAAAATCACCAGAGATTAATTTGCTCATTTGTACCCCATCACAGTATATTTGAAATTTTTTATCTAACACTTCGAAGCAGATATCAGCTAAAAGAACTTATTTTTAGATGTATAATCTATTTCCCATGTTGTTATTTGGATTCTCCCTTACGTTCAAGAGATATCATATAGATTCCATCTAGGTTCCAAAAGAGAAACATATGTTTATTGTAAATTCAATAATAATATATACAGGCAACCTATGACCATGTTTAAAATTAGTTCTAAGATTTATCTGATGTAGAGTGAAATAAAATTATATAAAAGTTACAGAAGAAAGGTTATGAATATTTATAAATGATAGAACTGTATAAGACATAGAGTAAAACATTTAAAAACTAAATAAGTGATAGAATTCATAATATATGAAACCAATAAAAAACAAAATAGACACCAAAGAAAAAAAGAAATTAGTAATGTCATTACAAGCTTGTGAAATCCTCCCAAAATACCAAGGAAAAACATATAGAAAGAATAAAAGATAAAATGGGGATATGGAAGACAAACAAAATAGAGAGAGCAAACATAAATGGGAAAGAAACGATGCCTAAATACGTAAAACTTTCCTGAGCTCAAGAAACACATAAAAGGGCACAATGGTATGAACTGCGTAATGTGTCTTCTCCTTTCTGTTAACAGTTCTGGACAGTTCTTTCAGAAAACTACTCTTCCACATGGTCTTGGTAGGACTTACTGTTAGAATGGCTGTATTTTTGAGTTACCTTCTAGTTTCAAATGTCTGAAAAGAAACACTGTTAATTCTTGTACATAGGTATCAACCTGTAATTTAAAAAAAAAAAAAAAATCACTAGGGATATTGTCTGGCTTCTTGGTTTGCAACCCAAAAGGCCAGAATTGTGTAAAACATCTGCTACGAGATAAAGTCAGTTACTCATTGCAGCCATGGACAAAGTCACAAGAATAGATAGGGTGACAGAAGCTTCAAGCAAAGGGTAGTGGAAGGTGAGAGTGTAGTTCTTGATTGCTTGATATACTTCACAGCAAGAAGAAAAGATGGAGGGAATGTCGGAAAGCCTGATTATGGGTCACAGTGATTAGAGAGAGTCCCAAGATAGACTACAGGGCTTCTCAATACACCTAGGAAAGCTGGATACTCCAGTCTTATCTTCATATATAAGAGTAACCTAGACTGCTCTGCCTGGATAAACAATTAGGAGTAAATTGAAAAGACAAAAAACAACCACTTAATTTCTTACAGCTTTTTACTATCTGATGCTAAATTTTTAGAGTTAGAAATTAGTTGTTTCATCTTGAATAGCATATCCTGATGCTAAATTTTCAGAGTTAGAAATTAGTTGTTTCATCTTGAATAGTGTATCTCCTAACTTTTTAGAAACCTAGGGTCACTAAGACTGTATCATTGCTTTGAAATACTCCACATTTTTGCTTACTGGATTTATATATTTTGAAACAAGATTCAAATTTTCACTTAAAACTTCCTTCTTGCAGTTATAGAATCTTGAGAATAACTTGTGTAGTACATATGTCTAATCTTAATACACAGAATAACACAAAAATATGCTGAATTATATGTAATATGTAAACACAGGTCAGTTAACAAGGAATAAAGCATTTTTCATCAATATAATGGTTGGTAAATAATGCCTACACATAATGTATAGCTCAAATAATACAGTGTTCATTTATCAGGTGTTCTGGAAGATTTTAGGGAGTACCCATGAATTCCTAAAGGTATATTATAATTTAAAAAATGCATAAATATTTTTGTTATTTCTCATATATACATTTTAAATAAACTTGAGAAAAATATTGCTACCATAAAATGTAACACTAATAGTTATAAACAAATTTTAAAACAGTGGACTACAAGATTAAATACCTATTCCTTAGCCTGGCATACCAAGCCCTCCATAATCTGACCTTTACCTACCTTTTCAGCCTCTTCTTTCACTGTTCCTCCACATGTGTTCAATTCTCTAGTGGTAAAAATTACTTACATTGCTTTTAATTTCAGTGCCTTTGCATATGATATTCTTTTATTGTGAATACTCTTTAATTCCTCTTCCCCTTCCACCACTATGAAACAGGATAACTTTCCCTCTACTGGACTGACTCCAATCAGCCTGCAGAGATGGACAATTCCCACTACATGCACATGCGGACATACACATTGGGCTGGAAATAGATTAGAACCTAGTAGATGTGGTCTATCTAGATCTATTAAGGTTTTTATTAATTATATTAGCTTTCAACAAAACTATTGGGACTAACAGGTGTAAGAAAGCCTAGCAAGATCATCCTGAGTGTTCACCTGACCAACTGCAAGCAGCAGTGGCAGCTCTTGTTCATCAACAGGCAAGGACTCCTGGATCATCCCTGAATATAGGCTCATCACTTCAGAAGAGACTTTACCTTCTGCATGAGTATGTGCCTCATGTAGCTACTTATAAATAATACATTTCAAAGATAAAAATGTAAATGGATGAGCAAGGGCTAAAATAAAAAAGCCAAGTTGCTCTGACAGAAAATAATAAAGAGGGGGAACATAATAAACCAGATATAGAAATTAAGACAGATATAGAGGTAGACAAATTGACTGAACAGAATAGGGAGCCCACATCATATAGTAATCAGAAAAATATAAGTTCAAACCACAAAGCAACACCACGTTACACCAATTCAATCAGCAAAAATTAAGAAGTCTTATAATTTCAAATGTTGAAAAGGATGTGAAGCAACAGCACTGACTATATATTACTGGGAGGAGTATAAACTAGTATAACCACTTTGGAAAACAATTTGGCATTATCTTTTGGAGATAAACACTTAAATAACCTATGACTCATCAGTTTCACTCCTAGACATATACTCTAGAGCTGCAGTCCCCTACTCCCAGGCTGTGGCCCATTACTGGTCCGTGGCCTGTTAGGAAACAGGCCTCACATCACTGCCTGAGCTCTCCAGCACCACACCTCCTCCCACCATGACACTCCATACCCCCATCCTTAGTCCATGGAAAAACTGTCTTCCATGAAATCAGTCCCTGTTACCAAAAAAGTTGGGGACCACTGCTCTAGGATACATATGGAATATGTAGAAGAGGAGACATGTACAAGAAAGTACTTAGAAATAGTATTCATAATAGCAAAAAACAAAATAAAACAAAGAAACAAATAAAAACAAACCAAGAAACAACCCAAATGTCTCTCAATAAGCTACTGGAGAATAAAGTTTCTATATAGTCTTACCATGGAACATACAACAGTGAAAATTGAGAAACTATAGCTACTTGAAATAGATAAATCTCAGTAACATAATACTGTATCCAAAAAGCAAACACTAGATGATGACAATTAGTATGATACCTTTGTAAAATGAAAAGATAATACTACTAAACAATATATTATTTAGAATACCTAGATGTGATAAAACCAACTAAAAAACAAAGGAATGAAAAATGTGAAATCCAGAATAGTGGTTAACTCTGAGGCAGAAGTAAGGAGATAGAACAAAAAAGAAAAACCTAAGTAGAAGAAAGTCAGGAATATTCTAGCTCTTGGATAGCAGTAGACAAATTGAACAGAATAGGGAGCCCAGATTGGTTAGATAATATAATGTGTATTATAAAAATAAGTTAATACAAAAATAAATAAATAAATAAAATTATAATAACTCCAAGGATTCCAATGTTTTACAAGTTTTATCTGTCATTTACTGCTAAGGAGTTCAAATCTTATATGAATAGCTTAATATCTTAGAAATTCCAGTGAATCGGTAAAATAACTCTTGAAAAATTCAGTGTAAGTGTGATTTTTATACCTTTATAATACCAATTTTCTGGACTTCTTCTCAAAAAAGAAAGGAGTGAAAGGGCTTTACCATACCTGATTTCCATGAAGGTCCAAGACATCTAAGCTTTTTAGATTTTCCAGATTTGAGATTTTCTTGATTCTGAAAATCAGAATAAATAGAGTAAGTAGAATAGAAATATGGATGTATCACATCTCTCTATAAATCAAAGCATGTTAAGGTGTAAAGATGCAATTCATTTTAATTTATTCTCGCTCCCTCTCCATATATATAGTTATAATACATATGAAAAGACAGCCTTGCTAATATAAATTATCTAACAGAGAACAATTAATTAGTTTATTAGTTTATTAGGTATTAGTCTTTAAGATTAATCATCTGTCTTTTAAGATTAATTAACTGCCTGCTGAGACTGTTTTCACAGCATTTGAAAAGAGCTGAGCAGACAGCAAGGAAATACAAATCCTCCCTTACATTCACCAGATCTGTCTGGCCTGATAAGACTATCTCTAAGAGAAGAGGGGGAAAAAAAAGAAAGAAAAAAGAAAAACCAGACACAGCAGCTCCACAGCCATTTTCCTACTGTCATTTTCCTGCTATCAGTCTGCCACAATAAATTTTTCTTTTTTTCCCTTTTTCCCCATAAAAATCCTGAGGCCTTCTGCTCAGGGCCAGTACTTCTCTCTTTATTTGTGCCAAGCCCTTTCCCTCTCCCTTCTCTCTCAGGGAAAGTAAAATAATCTTCTTTCTTCTTTCTATCCTAATCTTTGTGTTGAGAATTCTTTCTCACCCTGCATATAAATTCCCACCCTAACAATATATATCTTAAACAATAATATATTTCCCTTTGATTTATTATAATTTTAAAGATGTAATACCACTAGGGGGAAGATAGCTTAAATGTTTACCTTTAGAAAACAGCAATTCTACTTCTAAGACCCTTAGGTCAAGGCACTTATATAAGGCAGTTCCCTTCATCTTAGAATACAATCTAAACTCCTTACTTCTGCCTGCAAAGCACTAAACTATCTTGCTGCCTACTCTTCCCCCACCCAGCATTATCTCTTATTACAGGCTCACTCCTTCTGCTCCAGCTACAGGGGCATACTTGCTGTATTTCTTTTTTTTTTTTTTTTGAGACAGAGTCTCACTTTGTTGCCCAGGCTAGAGTGCCGTGGTGCTAGCCTAGCTCACAGCAACCTCAAACTCCTGGGCTCAAGCAATCCTTCTGCCTCAGCCTCCCGAGTAGCTGGGACTACAGGCATGTGCCACCATGCCCGGCTAATTTTTTCTATATATTTTTAGTTGGCCGATTAATTTCTTTCTATTTAT
>CAUYRT010023158.1:0-36422 GCA_963574885.1 Lepilemur ruficaudatus
CTAAACTCTGATCTTTTTCTTTTACCCAAATTCCTTTTTAAGGGGACCTGGTGAGTCACACCTACAAATGATAAAATCTCAGTAAACAGGCTTTTATGATATGGTTTATTTCCCAACCTGATTCCAGTATAGCATCACATGAAACTAGAAGACTCTTAACTCAAGCATTCCTTTCCACTGATTCCTGGTCTTTTGGACAAAGCCTAACTCTTTCAGCCAATTGTTAACTAAAGAATCCCTAGATCTACCTATGATTTGTAAGCTTCCACTTCAAGATGTCCTGCCTTTTTGGGCCAAACCAATGTATGTCTTCCACATATTGATTTATGATTTTACCTGTAATTTCTGTCTTCCTGAAATGTGTAAAAACCAAACTGTAACCCAATCACAGTGAGTCCACTTGCTCAAGGCTGCTTGGGTGTGGCTCCAGGCCATGGACCTCAATTTTGGCTCAAAATAAACCTCTTTAAATTATTTTACAGAGTTTGGCTTCTTTTCTGGTGTCAGTAGCATTGAGTGCCCCTACAAAACAGTTGCCAAGCTTGAAGAGCAAACTGAATATAAAGATAAAGGAGCTATTTCAGAGGTGTAGGCAGGGTTAAGGGTGTCAACATAGGATGGTGGAGCCTCTTGGGACTGGCAACACTAGAAAATCCCTTACCATCCCTAGGCCTAAAAGGACAAGAGAGGAACTGGTCAGTAGAACCTAGAGAGAGTTCACTGTCTTGGAAGAGGGACGGCCATCCGAGAAGATTCATGCTGTGAAACAGAGCCACTATCAGAATGGTAGGGAGGAAGGCTAGGGAAAGTGACACCTAATTGACCTCCTTCCCTCTCCTCTCCCCACCTCCATTTCTGGCTCCTGCCACTGCCACCCACTGTTCGAACTCAACAAGTAGCCACAGAGCAGGAGCGCGTGGGTCATGGGTCATGCCAAAAAAGCATGAAAAAGAAATGCAATGGTTGAACTACAGCCCGTCTCAAATCCAGGTGTTGCCAATGTGATGATATTAGCAGGTGAACATTTAAGGGTAATTAAGGAAGCTCCTCCCTCATAAATGGGATTAAGCCCTCATAAAAGAGGCTTCACACCTTTTGGCTCAATTTCCGTTTTTCCTTCCACCGCGTGAAGACACAATGTACCTATTTTCCGGAGGATGCAGCCGTCCTGTCACTCACCTTGACCTTGGAATTTCCAGCCTCCAGAATTGTAAGAAAATAAATGTCTGTTATTTATAAGTTACCCAGTCTCAGTTACTTTATTATAGGAGCACAAATGGACTAAGACAAGAAGGATAGATTTTAAAAATTCTGTAACAGATACCATATATATTTCTAGCCATAATAAAAATGATTAACTTTGACATACGAATAAGACATTTACAGAAATACTGATATGATTTTGTAATCTGAGGCAAGTAGAATATGCAGCATAACAACATTTAGAAATACGTCCCCATAGATTAGTGGGCTCTTGTTAGGGTATGTAATGGGGAAAAAATGACACCAAAATCCCAGTGGCTTACCATGACAAAGGCTTATTCATTATTTTTTATCATATGTACATTGCAGGTCAGATTGTGCCTTTGCTCCATGTCACATTCCCTGCAGCCCTAGGCTGATAGAGCATCCTTTATCTGGAATGTGACTCATCCATTGGTAGAGGAAAAGAGTACAGAAAACACTGTGTGTTTGCTTATAAAGCTTTTTTAAAAGCTTCCATGTGGAAAGCACAAATGTCATCTCTGCTTACATTTCTCTGGCTAAAGAAGGTCACATGGCCAAACCCCATTTCACTATGGTAGGAGGCTATAAGCATGTTTTTGTGGTGGAGAGAGGGAAAAAACCCTCAAAATTTTGTTTTGTTAATGAATAATACTTTATCTCATCCCTTCATTTATGAGTTAACATATAATAATGAAAGCATAATACATGAATTTTAAATCTATCTAAAAACTTGCTTATATAACTATATAAATATGGTGAATTGAAGGCAGAAGAAAGCTGGAACAATATTTGGATTTTACTAATGAAGAAAGTGATCCTCAGAAAGATGAAATGATGTGTCCAAGGTCATGACACTAATCAATTAGAGATTTATCCAGCTCCTTCCCAGCAGTGGCCAGTTTATGAACAAGCTTCCCGAGTGCACTGATAAGCAAGAGGGGCTCAGTGTCTGTGATCTTGACTCTACCTATCGAAGGTTAGGATCAATGCCAATCCTATTTTTAGATATGGGTTAAATTTTTAGGGACCTGAAGAGGTTTCACTGTCAATTCATTCTTCCACAAATCTCTCTTCCATACCTTCTCCTACATGTAAGAGAATGGGCTTGAATGAGAGAAAGAGAGAGAACACTTGGTGTTAGGTTGGGATAAAGAATGCAGCTCCAGATTCAAGTTTTCAAAAGTCACACGTTTTTTTTCATAAAATTTCCTAGAATAACTATGCATAAATAACTAATTTCTCTGCCACGATTTTTTCAAATGAAGAATTGTAAATTAGACAAAAATAAATTGGTCTATTTGGGTAGCAAGACAGCCAAAATCTTTATAAAGTTTTTATCCACTTGGTTGCAGAGGTTGCCCAGAAACTCATTGTTTCATTCATGCTGTGAAACCACTGAGAATTAGCTGATTGCCCTATTAGAAATAACAAGCCAAATTACGCCTAGGAAAAACAGTAACCGAAATGGCAGCTTTCCCTCATCACCTGAGAGGGAAAAACATGACACTAATTCTATTGCCTTCATCCTCTAGAAAGACGAGAAGACAGTTTTTAGATTAGCCTCCTGGGAGCCACTACCCTTTATAAAACAATCGACTATGATATGTTATTTATCAGGTGAATATTATTGTTAAGTTTGAGAAGCTTATAGCTCAGACATGTAGGGTATGTTTTAATTTGTTGGCATTTTCTTATCTGACAAAACAAAACTAAATCAAAAGTAACAATAGTCATTCTAATGTGTGTGCATGTGTGTGTGTGTGTATGCATGTGTAAGTAAATTTTGAGCTTGTGAATATACTTAAAATTTATAATGATTTTGTGAGTCTGTGACATTTATACTTAACTGCCACTCATTAAAAAAAAAAAGAAACACTCAAAACTGCCTCTAACCTCTAGAGCAATCCACATGGAATTATCAAAATTTTGATACAACAGAGCTTTCAGGATTCTAATGAGGTTAAGCAGTTAGACAAACAATGATTAATTTATAGGAGGGTCACCTGGGAGGCATAGTGAACTTATAGAGTATTGTAATATAGCAAGAAAGATGATTCAAAAGATTGATGGGGATATTTTTGTTTTGGTTTGGTTTTTGCTCTTGCTTTCCTTTGTTGTTTTTACATGCTCAAAACCAGTGAGGGTTTTCCTCTGAATTACCACTGATCTGCCAAGGCAATGGGAATATTTCATTTGTTGCGCTTAGAAAAAGTTTGTTAAAACCGTGTTTGACAATTAGAGTGGACCCAACTCACCTGAGTCTGCTTGGCTGGCTGAATGTCTTTTGCTTATTTGTTTGTTTATTTCCCATTCTTTAAATACTCCCAGTGTGCTATTATTGGAAAGGGAAAGTACTTGCCCCCATCACCAAAATCTTGCTTATGATCTCCAGTGTTCTCTTTGTTAGACCACATCAGGTCTCATATAGGCCCTCTCATGTCCTTTTAGAGAAATTCCACACCTCAGCTCTCCCAGAGAGTGAAATGTATAAAATCCTGAACGTGTGTTCTAATTCCTGCCAGGCCACACTGACCTTCCTCAAAAACTGAATTTTATTATACTTTATTTTATTATTTATTTTTTGCTAGTTGGAAGAAAAGCTCAAACATTTTAAACGCGGGTTTTGAGTCAGTAGGTACTTGTCCAGAGATTGTAAAGCAGATTAAATGTCCAATAAAAAAAACTAAAGAGAAATGTGCTTCTGCGTTAGCCACAGAAAATGCATGCATATACTAAAAAGCAAACTGTTCTTTTATTATCTACCATTTCTGCTTCCTAAATTTTAGTGCATCCATTCAAGATTTGACTGCATTTAGGCAAAATATTTCCCTTTTCCAGAGGACGATCTTTGCCTACAATAACCCACGAGAACATTTGGGAATGTCCCAAATTGTAGTTGCTGTATCAAATAAATCATGTCTACTATTTTGTAATTTTAACTATTAAAACATATTAGGAAATATGGCCTGTCACTCTTTTGGCAGTAGCACATGATTAAGCAGCTTGGTGAATAGAATGAACAGGTGCTGGGATAAAAATCAGAAAGCCCATCCATCTTCATGCCCGGGGAAATAAACCTTTTGGGAGTTCCAACTACTAAAACATCGCTTTCTTATTTTGGTAGTTTAGTGAATGTTGAGGTTTTCAAGGCTTTCTCTGATAATTTTATGTTGGCTAATGTGAAAGATAATTGCATACTGAGTTGTTTGGTGCCTCATTGTTAAGCCATGCCAAGCATTGGTGGGTCAGAGGGCTGGTCCCTACCATTTGGGCATTACTGAATAGTATCTATCATTTGAGTACTGAGCAATAAAACTAGACTGTGGATTCTAAATGCAAGGGTACATCTGAGACCTTAACGTAACATGTTCCTTGCACATAATAGTTATCAGAAATATTGGTTGAATGATTCAATGGAGCATCACAATTAATCCAATAGACAGATATTACTTTAGTATGTGCCATCTTATCTCTTTGAAATGTCCTCCCATCACCTTCCCAGTACACCTGGCCCATGCCAATTCATCCTTTAAATTTCATGTTAGATATTCCCTCTGAAAGAAACTCTTTTCTCTGGCCATACCCCAAATGAGGTAATTACTCTCTCCCTTGAGGTGTCTTGATATCATGTATATGTTTCCACGTTGCATGTATATACTCTTGTAAAGTTTGTTTATTTGTGTCTTCTGTGATTGGAGAAAATTCCTTTTGCACATAGAGTATATATCTCTTTTCCTCTGTATATTCATTATCCAGCAGATACTATTAATAAACATTCTATACTATTGGATAAATGCAAGGATGGATAGATGAGTTGAAGATTTGGTGTCAGTATACCTAAATTCTAAGAGAAAAAATTTTAAATTAATATGATATGTTATTAACATGGTATCATTTAAAGGTGATATTTGAGAGACTAACTCACCCTCTGTTAACTCATCCTCAGTTGCTAAGGAAGAATTCATCAACAGTATATATTTTTTAAATCCTGAAAAAATGAGCATGAGTGTGTCATACATAGAAGTGAGAGGATTAATATTTAGGGCAAATGTCATTGCAAGTGCAAAGTTATAGAGCTCAAGTATGGTCTGATTTGTCTAACATAATAGAAATTCAGTGTCATACTAGTAGTGAGAAATGAGAATGGAAATTTTATAAAGGAGTAAGGCATAAATATTTAACCCCATAGCTATGAGAAGTGAAAAGCCAGAGAGGTGTGTTCATTTGTTCCTTGATTTGCTACTTAAGCAGAAGACAGATATGATCTGCCTTTGTTTTAGACAATAGTGACAGCAATGTGGTATTGGACTAGAATGGTCATGAATACATTGGGCTGGACAGAAGTTAAGAAGTTCAAACAGAGGATAATGAGGATCCCTGGATAAATGTGAGGCAGCATGGATAGAAAGAAAAATCAGATTTAAAGATATATCAAAATTATATTGATAAAATATAGTGACTAATTTGCATAGAGTTGAGACATATAGGTGTGCATCAAGTTTTTTTTTCTTTAATTTCAAAGTATTATTGGGGTACAAATGTTTTTGGTTACATGGATTGCCTTTGTAATGCTCAAGTCAGGGTTAAAAGTGTGCCCATCAGCCAGACCAAGTTTTTTGATGCTATTTCAGTTGCTGTTTTTAACTTTAAGGGATTTGTTTAGTTATGGCATCATTGAGAAAAATAAAGAAATGGGAAAATTGGGTCAGAAATTGAATGTGAATTATAAGATGGATAATAAATTCTATTGCAGACAAATTAAGTGCCACTGAATTTGCGGATGAAAAAGTTCAATAAGCATCAGAAAAATGGCAAAACTATTTACATAAACAAAACTGAACAATAAAATTATCTTAGAAGGAAAGATCAGAAAAAGTTAAAGGAAATTGATAGTTTAATAAAAAAATGGGCAAATATGTAATGGTTCAGAACCTCTAAAATTTCTGGAGACCACAACTTGGAAAATCATCCGATTAGAGAAATCATATGAGCCGGTGACTGTATATAGGATTTCTCCCTAAACGGAAAAATATTTCACTCATCCTTTAGTCCTTTCTTCCTTAGTAACTTAAAGAATTTATTTTGAAAAGATTTTTAAATTGATATAAGAACAAAAATAATTAGTGGAAATCCCACTACAGTTAGATATATGTTGTATATCACTACAAATAAATGTTCTTTGAAGGGAAATTTTAGATTCCTCAAAGATTTGCTTTGAGTATATTTCCTACGAATATATTGCAAAGATGAACTTATGTAAAACTCAGTCTTTTTTGCTATAGACTAAAACATCTTGGGTGCAAATGTAGTACAATTATCTTGTGACAAGGTAAGCAAGTTGGCATCGTAAGTCTGCCCAATTCAATTGCCCTGGCTAATGAAGGAGGGGAGGGGTGATTGCAGTACAAAATCTCTGAATATGAAGAGCATACATATCTGCAGTTAGGTATTTAGCTGAATAATTTATTTCTGATAGCATTATAGGCACTCACACATTTCACAAACATTGATTCATCTAATGTCAGATATTTCTTGCCGCTCAAGAAGAAAAATAAACAAATAGACAACCAAAATTATATGACCCAGAATCATAGTATATTACAGGTGGAGGTTTCCCTAGACTTTTCTCATTTTATATATAGGCACAGTGAGGCCCCAAGTCACTTAATAAGTTGTGATAAAACAGAGACAAGAGCCCATGGCTTCACAGTCCTAGTCTAGTATCTTTGCAGCATGATATTTAACTAAGGAGGGGAAAGACTTCTATAGGGAGAACTATATAAATAGTTCAACCTCTAAGGAAAAGAGTATAGAGATACCTCAAAGAATTGAAAGTGGACCCACCATTTGATCCAATAATCCCACTATTGGGTATTTACCCAAAGGAAAAAAAGACGTTCTATAAAAAAGACATCTGTACTTGAATGTTTATAGCAACCAACTCAAGTGCCCATCGGTACATGAGTGGATTAATAAAATGTGATATGTGTGTACCATGGAGTACTGCTCAGCCATAAAAAACAAACAAACAAACAAACAACAACAACAATAAATGGTGAACTAATACCTCTTGTATTATCCTGGGTGGAGCTGGAGCCCATTCTACTAAGTGAAGTATGACAAGAATAGAAAAACAAACATTGCATGTACTCAGCATTAAATTGGTACTAATTGATCAATACTTGTGTGCACATATGGATAATATAACATCGCATTCTGTAATTGAAAATCGCTAAGAATAGATTTTAGGTGTTCTCACAACAAAAAATGATAAGCATGTGAGGCAATCCATAAGTTAATTAGCTTGATTTAGCCATTCCACAATACATACATTTATCAAAATATCATGTTATATGCCTTACAGATATAGTTTTTGTTTATCAATTAAAAAGAAAATTCTAAAAATGTCAATGTTATTTTAAAAATAGCACTGGAGTTATCTCTTTCCTTTGAAGTCTCAAGGCAAAACATCATGGTGGACTCCTAAAAGAATTAATAAGCTCAGTTCCTATAGTCTTTGGATTTTATTTTATTAGCTTGATGCTGCATAGCAACCTTAATGAGCAAAACAAGACAATCAGTACTTTCACCATATTTTTGGCCTATTCATTTTTGTGCTGCCTTCTGTGCTTCAATACATACATAATTAAATGAACAAATGAAATCCCTACTTGCTAATTCAATAGGACCTGTCATAGGAATGTTTCTGTTTAACCCTCTGTCTCTTACCCTTGGCTCCATGTGACCAATTAAATTCCTGTGCTCCAGTTGGCAGGCATTAGGTGAAGCCTGGATTTAGAATTAATTGACTCAGGTGACATTTGCAATCATGGATCTAATGTCATTGGGACAATAAACTATGGGAGTTATATCAGTCATGGCCAAAATTGGAAAAGAGCAGCTCAACCTAAATATTTAAAATAGATGGCATTTAGCATAGGGAGTTGGCTAAAAATGTGAGGGATTAGCTAGGAAACCAAAAAAAGGAGGATGTGGAAAAGTGAACATTAGCGAAAGCAGGAAAACACTTTGACTCCTAGGGATGTAGGGGGATGTGATATTCCTGGAGCCCAGGGACCAACAGTCAACTGGTGAACTGTGGAATCAAGGTGGAGCTTTCAAGTGGAAGCCCTGGAGGAGACACTGCCTCTAAAATCCACCATCACTGCTAGAGACCCAGCCTGGGTGAGGGAGGGAGACTCACTGAATTTTCTCTCTCATTTTTTAATCTTCCAGTGTCTGCAATACTGAGCTGAACAGGGCAAGAAATTGAGGTAAAACAGTAGCAAGACTAGAACAACAATGAGATTTTTCAAAATGTGATCCACAGAGCAACCATTGCAGTCACCTAACAATTATTAAAAATGTATATTTCTGGGGTAGAAATCATGAGTCCTAATTCAAAACCTCAGGATTAGTTGAGTATGATTTAAACACCTGTATTGTTAATGAGCTTAAAAAGTTCTTTTGTGTTCTAAAATGGGAAACCCATAACTAGGGCTGACCACCAGTATATGCTCAGAAATATCTTTTCTTCCTTAAGTTATAGTTTATGATAATTCATGGACCCACATAAATATCTCAATTAAAAATTAATATTTACTATTTTTAGCTATTCTGACAGGAGAAAATTAAAGAAAGATGGATTACCTGAATTTACTATTAACATCTTTTTTCTTTCTTCCTTTTTTTTTTTTTTTTTTTTTTTTGAGACAGGGTCTAGCTATATCTCCCAGGCTGGTCTCAAACTCCTGGCCTCAAGCAATCTCCCTGCCTCAGCCTCCTGAGTTGTTGGGGTTACAGGCATGAGCCACCATGCCAGATTAATTTCATCATCTTTAACTGCTGAAAATGATAACTTCAGCCTTCGTTACCACAAATACGGTGAATAGAGAAAAAGGGAAGCAATATTTACTAGGTGTTTATTATGTGGCAGAAAATACATGCACTGTCTATTTTAATTATTGAAGCACACTTTATAGAAATACATATTCTTCAGTCTTACAGTTCCAGCAACTGAGGCAGTGATATTTGATATGTGATAGTCCATGTCCTGTGGCTGTTACTGGGCTGGGCCAAGATTTGAATTAATGTAGTTTAATACCAAAAAACAACAACAAAAAGAAACTTATCAAATAGAAATCTATTGTTTTATTTGTCTTTTTTTCCTTCTTTTACTACTGCAAAACTCCATGAAGAAAAGTGTAAAAATTACAAGTGTACAGCTTTGATAAATTTCAACGAACACACATATGACTAGCACCTACATCAAGAAACAGAATATGACTATCATTCAAAAATTCCTCATCTCACCTTGCAGGCACCAGCCACTCAAGGTTAAAACATTTATCCTGACTAACAACACAATACATTTTTGTCTATTTTTGACATGTAAATGGTATTACATTATACGAAGTCTTTTGTGTGTAGCTTCTTTCTTTCAACTTTGTCTTTGTGACTTTCACCCCCCCCTTTTTTTTTATATGGCAGGAGTTAGCTCATGCTTGTTGTATAGCATTGCCTTTTATAAATATCCACCACTGTACATTCACAATGTTTTTATGTTGGCTATTAAAAATTATTACAAAATTCTGTTAAGTACACACCTAGGGGAAGAATTTTTGTGTTGTAAGAATTAGTTCTGTAATAAATACACACATATGTATATATTACATTTCATGTAAGAATTAGAATGTGACATAATATATACGTGTGTATATATTATATATAATTCTATATACAGAGATAGTTACACATTTGTATGGTAAGTATACATCAAATACATATATATGTAACTTGCTAAATGTAAGGCAGTATAAGACATATTGAGTAAAATATATATAT
Source organism: Lepilemur ruficaudatus (assembly GCA_963574885.1). Taxonomy (NCBI): domain Eukaryota; kingdom Metazoa; phylum Chordata; class Mammalia; order Primates; family Lepilemuridae; genus Lepilemur; species Lepilemur ruficaudatus. The sequence continues at coordinate 10,072 of CAUYRT010023158.1, forward strand.
ATAAAATACCACTTCATACCTACTAGGATTTTTTTGGTTACATAAAAAACGAAAAATAAGTGTTGGTACAGAAGTGGAGAAATTAGAATTCTCATATATTGCTGGTACCAATGTAAAATGGTACAGCTGCTGTGGAAAATTTGGTGTTTTCTCAAAAGTTGAAATGAGTCTTTTTGCATTATATGGTTATAACATTACTGCTTAGTGAATTTCTTCTACCTTAGGTCTGGTTTGTCTGTTCTCTTGCCAGATTTACTTGGTCTCTTAACAAAATCCCCTGTCTCCAGACGCCTAGCCACTCTCCACAGCTCTTTGAAATTCTGTTTATATTATTGATCTACTTAGCATCTTCAACAGATCCTCATTGCCATCTTGTTTTGTCTATATTTTCAGGTCATCAAATTTATTATAAGAACTTTTTTGATATGGCATACAACTATATCCCCAGCATTGTTCTCATTGTGCAGTGCTACAAATTATTATACTTCCTTTTCCGGTACAAAATATGTTTCCTTGAGTTTTGTAGATATGAATCTCTCCATCTTTTTTCCTTCCAGCCATTCATATCTTAATTAATTAAAACAATTGCACTTATAAAATAACAAACTTGCCTCAATCCTTTACATATCTGTTTTCTAATGAACTATATAAACTTTGAGAACAGAGCATGTCTCATTCATCTTGGAAACCCCAACACTAAATAAATTTGTGTTGAATAAATACATGAATAAATTGACAGATAAAAGAAGAGCAGATCATTTCCAGGTAAAGGGAAAGCCTTTGTAGATAAGACAACTCTACTTTCAGAATCACATGGTAATCAGAATATATTGTTTAGGAGCTGTTTTCAAGGAATGACCCTTTTAATGTATCTGTTGGCCACATTAGTTAACAGAATCTATCTGCATAGAGATAGCTAATATGTTAGAGCCATTAGGTATTTTTGTTCTCTTAAGTAAGCTAAACATTCTCTACAGAATCTCATTTACAAATGGAGCTGTTCATCAAATTTTCTTACAATAGATTATGCCACAGACATTAATTCCTCAATATATTGAATCCTCACAAATCTGTGTATTGCAAATTGAGTTAATGACAGCGAGGGTCACACACTTCTGTAACAAATCAGATGAATTGTTACTATAGTGACACATTCAGTGAATGTAAAGCCTGTGAATCAGTGAAGCTAGATGCCTAAAATAAAACCTTGAAAACAGTCTATAGTAATCAACTGGTAAATCACAGGTTGGTCCATCTGGGTTTTTTAACGTTCAAAAAAGACACACAGGGAAATTTTTAACATTATTATTTTCCAGAGAAAAATAATGCAATTTGAAAAGTCTACCTGTGGGGCAGAAATAGCCTCAAACACACAGGCTAATCCTAATTCTGCAAGCACAATTTATTTCCCAAGAGGAAAACTGTTATGAAGCACAAGGCGCATTCAGCGAAAAAACCCAAGCGACAAAACCCAGCCAAAAGTATTGAAATTTGCGTTTTTAAAAAAGTAACCAATCTACTCATAATAAAATAGAATGAAATTATATAGAAAATGAACAAATTATTACATAATATACCAAAACTATTCTTAGAATAGATGAACAGTTTTCAAAAAATCACTTGTGAAATGGTAAATTATTGGGCAGCAACAAAGAGAGAGGGAGAGAGAGAGAGAGAGAGAGAGAGAGAGAGAGAGAAAGGAAAATTTTGAAAGACTACATCCCAGCTTCCTAGGTTGCTAGAAAAAAAGTTCAAGGTTTGTTTTGTTTTTGTTTAGTATTTACATGTTTACCAACATCTTTCTTTTCCCTCATGTTTTATTGCTTAACTGGATATAAATTTGAAGATCCAACATAATTTTCTACCATGTTGAAGGCATCACACCCATTGTGAGTTATAGATAGTTGGAAATCCGATGTTATTTTGATGTCCGATCCACTGTTGTGACTTGTTTGTATTCGGTAGTGTCACAGTAAGTCTTGTTTTAAGTTTTCATAATTTTAGTTATTGCTGTTGCCATTTGTTTGGGTCTCTTTCCATAATCTGATTGAATTTTTTGAGAATAAAATAAAAAAAAATCAATGTTGCATTTTTCATTGACTTCCAGTCACTGAAGGTAAAGCACAGAACAGTTGAGAACTTAGTAGATAAGCCTGTTGCTAGATGTCTGTTGCCTCTTTTCAGCACCGAGTAGGCTAAAGATACTCACTGCGTTGCTCTTGCCTCAGATGTCATTCATAAACTCATTTGCTTACAAAAAAAAAAAGTAAAGAAAAATGAAACTATCTTAGTGTATGTCTTCTGGTAGTTGCTTTTGTTTTTATTTTGTAATTTAATTTAATTTTTTGTCACTTAGTCACCTTCCTGACTATATAATAACATTTAGGGAACAAGGACCAGGAAAATAGTATAATGCAATACAGCCCATTTAATAGAGGTCAAACCCCATGAAATGAGTCCCATTAGAATTTTAGAATTGCTTTAATTATCTGAGCTTAGCAATCTCAGAATAAAAAGACATTACAGGTACCCTGAATATGATCCAGACTACAGGGGAGATAAGGAAGAAACAAACCAAAATGCAAAAACAAAGCAACACTCAGAAAACAGCTTATCCCTAATGCCTCTGAGTCATAAATCACAGGTGTGTACTTCTCTCATCTTGCTCCACGGTTGTCACCACTGGCATATTGTGTCCTTCCACTGAGATCCCTTTGCTCATGGGGTTCATCAGAAACCCAAGTCACCATACAGACGATAAAGTGAAGCCCATCCCTGGATTTCTCTTACAAATGCAAGGCAGGCTCCTGAGAGAAGGAGAAGCAAAAGGGACAGGTACACGCACTCTGGATCACTTAACTTGTTTGTGACAGGATGGTATCTCAAGGCACAAAATAGCTCTGTATTTTTTTTCTCTTTACCGTTTTGTTTATAAAAGCTAGACTCCATATTTTTGTTTCTTAGCACATTGACTGCCACGCTAGGAAAAAGGTTTTTTTTCCCAGGGGGATACAGTGTTTTATCACAAAAATAGAATAAAAGCTTCAAAAACAAAACAATCCTTTCTAATTTAATGAAAAATTTGTTATTTTTTATTGTTTTCTGTGTGTGAGTTATATACAATTTGAAAAATACTTCTGTCAGCTCCCAGGTGATGAAGAGATGTGTGAGTTACGTATACTTCATGAGGCCCTGGACTCCAAACTAGCATGAGTTAAATACAACTCACATGGCAGTTAATGTGTTAAAATCATTTTTCTCCCAATACTTTTGGTTTTCTTCCTCCTCCTGGAAGTTCCTACTTAACAGTTTCCTCAATCTTCATTTTATGTCTATAAAAGGAGTCATCCTTTCCTGAGTTAAGCTTTTAAGAGATGTCCCTGTTATTTTTGGAAAAGATTAAAATATCACAACATCTCCAAGTGTGGGTGATAAGGCATACCCACTTACTTGTCAGATAAATCACCCTGTGGCTGAGACCTAAGAATATTGCCAAGAAAATAATGCCCCAACAATAGCCTCTGGAGTTAGGCATGTGGTCACACGAATGCCAAAATACCATATGAAATGTTCTCACAAGAATTCCCTTGTTCCATTGTTAAAGGATTATGTTCTCTGGCCTTTTCCATGAAAATGCCTATTCACTTGGGCTGATAGTTTACCAACAAATTGTTTTGTAACAATTGCATTAGGTGATAGTTCATATGATTAAGATAAAAATCAGGAAAAAATCCACTGGTACCAGAAAGCCAAGAGTTTGTACTGTGCAGGGGTAGGGGCTGAGAGCCACATTCACGACAGGCTCCCACCCTGCCTTTCAAAACTCAGTTTTGAGTCAGGAGGAGCCTATTACAATATTAATGTGGTAACCAGAGGAGGTCATATATTGACTGCTATTAAATTTCAATGTGTACGTGAACATGTTGCTCTCTTAAACTGTAAGTTACTTACCCTTGTGTGATTGACAGGAACATCTTTTTATTTTCAGTGATATGTATGTAGGAGCCCCTAACTGCCCCTAATGCCACCCCTCCCCAGCGGGGCATGATTATTTTTGTTTTCAGTGAGAAATCCGTATCTGTACTTTATTGCACAATGCTCTACTGGGATGTCTGTTTCCACACAGGATTGCCACTATGATGTGCTTTATATCCTCTCAGTGTTTGCTGAGAAGGTGAAGAATAGGTGGATAATGGATAAATAAATGAATGAATAAAGCTATTAGCACATGCAAGTATCTGAGTTCAAGTAGGTTTATAAAATTCACTCATTTTTGAACAAGATCTTGAAGGAACAGGACTCAGAACAGGAAAGATTTGAAAGGAGGGGGGAGCCCATGATAGTCAGTGATAGTTTTCCAGCTTTATTTTTAAAGTTTGGCGGCACTATGTTCCCTGAAACAAAATTTATATCAAACCCTATATATGAAATAGATGAAACGAGAATGAGGAAGGGGATCACCAGCTATTTGACCTTTTGCCTTTACATGAGGAACCAGGTGTCCCTCTAACTCTAGCATTATGCAATTCAGTTTGTGAACTGCTAGCCAACTTGCACTCAAGATTATGAACTTACAGGACATCCAACCAGAGGAGCTGGCCACCTTTAATGATTCTCCTGACTTTTTGCCCACACACCCTTAAGTTGACTTTGCTGAGGATTCTTAAGCCGACTGCAAGTTCATATATGCCCCAAGTTTAGCAATCTACCCTTAAAATGAGCAGAATTGTAAGGAGCTTGAGGCTGCCTTTGAAGCTCGGCATTAAGTCAGTCTGTGAGCTAGTCCCCCTAGGATCCCATGGGCTGATTCTAATAACTGGGCTCTTGTTTCCCCAACTTCATATGACTCTGCTGTTCTAGGAAGAGGTAATCCTCTTGCTGTTTACTCAGAGTTCAATACAGACATTTTCTGGGGCTGTGGCTTGAGACCTCTATAATGTTACTTTGGAGTGTGGACTCTGTTTAGTACATTCATGTTTGGGGCCACAGTGGCTATACCAATAACTCATTTACTTGATGGGCTTGCTGCTCCAAGTGGAAGACTCAACTCCTGGAACCCCTGGCTATTGTCCTTTTGCTGGACTGGATACTGCTGAAGGGTCATAGAACACGTCACCTCAAAATATGCTACCTTGGCATGAGGATTATTTTGAGTTTAAAGAACTTGAAAAACAGTAAATATAAGGACATTCTAATCTCCCCTTTCTTCCTGAAAACAGCAGGGAAGGCCATCGCTATACTAAGAAAAAGGAAACCTTTAATGGGGAGTCACAGCAGAGATAATTCTGGACAAACAGACCTTGTTAAAATAAATTCCTATCTTCCTTTAATATTGCAACATAATTTAGTTACCTTTTCACAATTGCCTCCCTGTGTTCAACCTAATATAAAAGCATTTAGGTTTTGTCACTTCTTTGGGTCTTCATTTTCTTATGAGGGCTCCCAAGTCATGTAAAACTTATACTAAATTTGTATGATTGTCTTTTGTTTATTATATATTACATATAATATATATTATCAATTTATAATACTTCTCAGGCCCAGCTAGGGACACTAAGGAGTTAGAGGTGGAGTTTTGCCTCCCATACACCACCTAGTCGCTAGCCTGTGATCCCTTCTGGTTTGGTCCATTCTATAAAACTGAAATTCAGACTGTGTGTCAGGGTGGGGATACCAGAGAAATAGGAAATTCACAAGTAAAATAAACTGTTACCCATGCTATTTGGGGTAAGGCCAGCTCTGTTTGCCTGGGTTCATTAGTCTGAGAGCCAGGAACTGTGGTTTCTCTTCCCAATCTTCTATGAGATAATATGCAATCTTGATAAAATTACTGTCCTGAATATCAGGCTCCATATCTGTAAAATCAGTCTTCTGGACTAAATGATTTCTAATACACTGATCATTAACATATCCAGTATTTTAGGGTTTCACTATCGTACCATAAAAATAAGAACTTGTGTTCACACCTTTCTTCCATTGTGTTACAAATGCTTTTTAAATGTTTATCCTTGTAACTCCAGATTGGATTGCTGTACTGACTCAAATCTAGGAGATTGATTTTCTAGTGTTGCAGAGGAACACGTATTCCACAACTTCATCCCTCCCCTCGGAAATCCAAATTTATGTGTTGAGTAGTAAGTCTCTAAGGTCTTCATCATTCAAGCTTTCCTCCTCAACAACTCTAAATCTCCATTGGAGCAGAAAGTTCAGGACAGGCACAATCCTCCTGGAGGCCACATCTGCAATTAATGAGTTAACAGAACTAGGGGATGACAGTATGCTGTGCTCCCTCTCTAAAATATGTGACCATATTGAATCTGCACAATAATTTATAAGACGGTCTAGTATTTTCCTACATTTTTCGGATAGAGTATCTGAGACACAGATTTTAAATACACAGGTGAAGGTCACACGGCTTGTAAGAGGCTGAGCTGGAATCGAAAGCCGAGCAACTTGGGCATCTGTCCTTCCAAGCACAATGCTCGGCTGCCCCACTGATGGGCTGAGGTTCTGTGCCAGTAACCTCTAACGGGAATGTGACACATACTACCCATTCCTTTCTCTATTGCCTCTCTCAGACCATCGTCCTACTTTCCTTCATGAAGCTTTTTTCCCCCATCAGTGAAAGCTCTACCCTATCAGGTTATTTGCTTGATTTCTGCAAAAATCTATTTTCTGAAAAAGAAACTCACTGAAGCAAAACTTAAATTCTAAATGTCATGGCTGCCAATTAGCAGTGTGACCTTTACTGAGTCACTCTCCCTCTACAGGTCTCAGTTTTGCTTTCTACTGGATCTAAGATTGGCTACAGCCCAGTGATATTTTTTATGATTTGAACAAAGGCATTTGACTTTTAGCATTTAACAGAAAAGGTGGCAGTGTTAGCAGTTTGTGAAATTATTTGTTATAAATATTTCATCATCTTCAAATAAATAACTAAATTTAGTCATATAGTAACAGGCTTTGATTTGAGATGAGTTTCAGGTGTGTAGACTCTTAATGATAGGTTGGTAAACCCATAGAAATTAGTGAATAAGTGTTTTTTTTTTAATTGGTAAAGGAATGAATGCATGAACATTGATGGAATACTGTGTTAATTAATGAAACAAGCATTGTCCAATTTAATGAAATTCGATTCTTATAAAGTCATTAATATGCTGTTCTAAACAAGATTAGTCCAAGGACCCTTGGCATTGCACTCCAAGCTAGCCAAATTTTAACAAAGGCTATTCCTGCTACTGACTTCACCTTACCCATCTACAACTCTAAAGCAGGTGCTTTTTATCAGATTATTGTCAAAGATTTGGAGAAATAGAGTTCTTGTTGCTCCCTACATCACATAATCTACAAACTTTTCTCAGTTGATTCAGATAGAATGACTTTCCCAGCATGTGCTCCCCTTGTCTCTGGCAGCACATTGATAATGGCAGCAATCCTGCTGAATCATGATTGCTTATCTGTTAGTCCCTCTGGACAATGAGGACATTGATGTTCGAGACTGTGTCTTGTTTCTTTCTCCCTCACTTTCCATTTTTCCTCCCTGCCTGGTACATATTAATAGAGAGAGAAATATTGCTTGAACTTTATCATCGATGAGGTAATTGAGGTTGCAAAGTGATACTGACAAATGCTCCCCATTCTATAGCTATGAGTCATACACTTTTGGAAGTAGCAAAAGTTCTGGAGGCACTGTGTTTTCTGAAATATATGCTGGATGCCACAAAGGAGGGAGCGTCCCTTCTTCCAGATATCCCTTTTCTATAAGCAGACTCACTCCTGAGGGTTCTCTTCTCAAGCAGCTGTCTGCTGTCAGGAAGTCACATAGTTTGGAGCAGTAAGTGGGTCTTGGAACTGCCTAAAATGATCTTGGCCAGATCCCTTCTCTGCCTCATACATAATTATCCAAACTGAATTTTCCCTTCTCTCCCTGAGTCTTTTGTGAACCTTATTTCCTCAGTTTCCGCCACTACCACCATGGCAGAATTCCAATCACTCTGAGCCTCGGCCCTCCATTCTTTCTACAGATAATTGCTTTCTTACTATGCGTATTAGAATTTATGTTGTCCTGTGTGCTACTAAAGTATATAATTCATATTCTGACTGTAAGATGTCTAAAAACTAATTGTGACAATTAATTTGAGCATAGATAAAAATTTTATTTTTCTGTCTTATATCAAAGAAAACTTGAAAAGCTTAGAGTAATGATCCTGCAAGGAAATAAGAACCTTAAGAGAGAAAGTAAAAGAGATCTAGAGGTGTTCGGATTTCCCTAGCCTCACCTTCTCCTGAACAAGCCGTCTTGCATACTCATGACCAGAATCGTCCTAAAATTCCATCCTAAAATAGCCATCACTATACTTCTGGCCTATAACCTCCAGGGGTTTATAATCTTGTTGTTCAAAGTATGCCCCATCCAGCAATAGCACCAACAGCACCTGAAAACTTATTAAAAATGCAGACATTTAAACTACTTCAAACCTATTGCAGCAGTGTCTGCATTTTAACAAGACCCAGATGATTTACATACACATTACAGGTTGAGAGGCAGAGCTCTGAATGTCCAGCTGTCTACATTAGGGCTGGGCAACATTTTGGGGGCACAAATTTTGAACATGTATTCAAAATGTATATACCAACTTTACTTTTCCCTTGCATTTTAACTTTTTGGGAAAGCATTTGCAGGATACCCTGGGAAAATATATTTATTTTCCAACCAAGAGGCAGCATAGTGGAGTGTTTACAAACCATGAATGGATTTAAGTCCAAGCTCCATGAATCATGGTATGAACCTAGGCAACTTATCTGTGCCTCAATTTTGTCATCTATAAAATAGGGATAATAGGACCCAACTTATAAGGCAATTAGGCAGATTAAGTTTGTTACAATATATAAAGTGCTGAGAATCACATTTACCCACCATGAGCACAATATAAGTGTAAAATAATTGAAAACAATTAAGGTAATAATGTAAATGAGACTGTTAGTAATGAGATTTAACCATACATTATTGATATTTGAATATATTTTAGAAATACAACAGAAGAAAAAATACAATTCAGAATAGTTGTCCCTAATCATTATTTCATTTCATATAAACAGAAAAAACCTATGAAAAAGATTTGTTACTACCAACATTTTGAAGATGTGGACGCTGTGGCTGATCAGGGTGATGTAACTCATTCAAGGTTATTAATGAGTTAACACACGCTGAGACTAAAGCATGTTGCATTCATTCACTTCAACATTTGCAAAACATTGATTATCTGCCAAGCCCCTAATAGGCCCTGGGATTACAAGAAGGTGATCTAAATCTAAAGAAAGGAAAATATGTTTGGGAGATATCATTTAGGAAAAGAATAGCAGATTGAAAAACAATAGGAGTGAAAAGTAACAAATATATTTCACTTATAGCTAAGGAAATATGTTGATACATAAGAAAACACCAGGAAAACTATTTCTTAAGAGTGATGCTATTAGTTTTATTTTTTATTTTTTTAAGAACCTTCATAATGTTATCCATAATGGCTGCGGCATTCTTCATTCCCACCAACGGTGTACATGGGTTCTATTAATAATTTTCTTCACATCATCGCCGATATTTATCGGTTTCTTTTTGTTTGGGGGGAAGATAATGTCCATTTTAACAGGCATGAAATGATAACTCATTTTGGGTTTGATATGTATTTCCCTGATAATTAGTAATGTTGAACACCTTTTCCTAAACCTGGAGAAATGCTTATTCAAGTCTTTGTCCATTATTTTTTTTTTGTAGTGCAACTTTTTTTTTTATCTTTTTTTAAAATTTCAGCATATTATGGGGGTACAAATGTTAAGGTTACGTACATTGCCCTTGCCCCCCTCCCCCTCCAGTCAGAGCCTCAAGCCTGACCATCCCCCAGATGGTGCACATCACACTCATTATGTATGTATATACCCATCCCCTCCTCCCCCCTCCCATCTGCCTGACACCAGATAAATGTTGTTCCTATGTGTCCACTTAGGTATTAATCAGCTAATACCAATTTGCTGGTGAGTACATGTGGTGCCTGTCTATCCATTCTTGGGATACTTCACTTGGTAAAATGGGTTTCAGCTCCATCCAGGAAAATACAAGAGGTGCTATATCACCGTTGCTTCTTATAGCTGAATAGTACTCCATGGTATACATGTACCACATTTTATTAATCCACTCGTGTATTGATGGGCAGTTGGGTTGTTTCCACAACTTTGCAATTGTGAATTGTGCTGCTATAAACATTTGAGTACAAGTGTCTTTTTTATAGAGTGTCTTTTGTTCTTTGAGGAGATACCTAAAAGTGATACAAGTAGATCTACCATTTGATCCAGCAATCCCACTACTGGGTGTCTTTGTCCATTTTTAAATTGAGTTATTTGTATTTGTTTGTTTGCTTTATATTTTGGATATTAATCCCTTATCAGATGGATGGTTTGCAAATATTTTCTCCCATTCCATAGGTTGCCTTTTTACTCTGTTGATTGTTTCTTTTGCTGTGTGGAAGATTTTTCATTTGTTTGATGTAGTTCCTCTTGTTAATTTTTGCTTTTATTCCCTGTGATATTGGTGTCATATCCAAAAATAATCATTACCAAAACCCATGTCCAGGAGCTTTTTCCGATTTTTTATTTTTTTCCAAGGAGTTTTATGGTTTCAGATCTTATATTTAAATATTTAATATATTTTGAATTTATTTTTGTGTTTAGTGTAAAATGAGAGTCCAATTTCATTCTTTTACATGTGCATATCCAGTTTTTTCAACACCACTGCTGGAGAGAATATCCTATCCTCATTGTGTTTTCTTGAAACCCTTCTCAAAGATCAATTGACCATATGTGTGTGAGTTTATTTCTAGGTTCTCTATTCCATCTCATTGATTTATATGCTTGTCTTTATGTCAGTATCATAATGTTTTAATTATTATACCTTTGTAATATCTTGAAAACAAGTAGGGTGATGCCTCTAACTTTGTCCTTCTTTCACAAGATCACTTTTGCATATGGGGTCTTTTGTAATTCCAGTTAAATTTTAGGATTTTTTTTTTCTATTTCTGTGAAAAATTTTATTGGAATTTTTATTGCAATTTCATTGAATCTGTAGATTGTTTTGGGTCATATAGACCTTTTAACAAAGTTAATTCTTCTAATCCATGAACATGGAATGTCTTTCCCATTTATTTGTGTCTGCTTTAATTTTTTTCATCTATATTTTAAAGTTTTCAGTGAACACGTTTTTCAACTCCTTGGCTAAGTTTATTCCTAAGGTATTATTGTGGTTGTTGCTGTTGTTTTTTGATGAACAATCTCATTTCTGGGTAGATATCCAAATAATTGAAATCAGGATCTTGAAGAAATATTAGCATCTCCATGTACACTGCAGCATTATTCACAATATCCAAGATATGGAAACAGTCAAATATCCATCAGAAGATGAACAGTAAAGAAATGTGGCATATGCATACAATGGCATAGTATTTAGCCTTAAAAATAAAGGAAATCCTACCATTTGTGAGAACATGGATGGATATAGAGGATGTTATGCTAAGTGATGTAAACCAATCACAGAAAGGCAAGTATTGCATGATTCCACGTACACAGGATATCTAAAATAATCAAATCCATAGAAGCAGAGAATTACTGCCAGGGGTTGGGGGAAGACAAAAATGGTAAATTGTAGCTCATTAGGTATAAAGTTGTAGGTATGCAAGATGAATATGTTTTAGAGATTTTCTAAACAACATTGTGCCTATAGTTAAGAATATGATATTGTACACTTTAAGATACTTTAAGAGAATAGATCTTATTTGAAATGTTCTTACTACAGGAAAAAAAGGAACACAAGGACATTTTTGGAGCTAATGGATATGTTTAGTATCTTGATTGTAGCTGTGGTTATACACATGTCTATACATATGTCCATGCATCAAAATTTAGATATTAAATATATGCAGTTTTTTGTATGTCAATTATATTTCAATAAAGATGAAAAAAGAGTGATGTTGGGAGTAAGGGGAAGTTGAGTGCAAGAATTTTTTTTCAGTGATGATGTTGTTCTTTTTGTTTTCTTTTTGGTCTATTATTTTCTTAACTGGTTTATTGAAATATAATTCATATGATGTAAGTTCAACTTATAAAATATATAATTTTTTTGTATGTTCAAACAGTTGTGCAACCATCACCACTATGTAACGTCAGACATTTTTACAATCTCCATAAAAACCTACCAATAACTGTTAGCAGTCATTTTCAACCCTTCTTCCAAGTCATAGGAAACACCATTAATCTATTTTTGTTCCTCTGAATTTGCCTATTCTGGACAACTTATATAAATGGAATTGTACAATATGTGCCTTTTGTGTCTGGCTTCCTTCACTTAGCATAATATTTTCAAGGTTTTAGCTGTGTTTTAGCCCATGCCAGTACTTTATTCTTTTTTATGGCTGAATAATATTAATATTATACCACTTCATTACATGGATATATCACATTTTGTTTATCTGTTTATCAGTTCATGGGCATTTTAGTTGTTTCCACTTTTGGCTATTATAAAAACACTGTTGTAAACATTCATGTATAAGTGTTTTGAAGATACATGTTTTCAATTTTCTTGTGCATATACCTAGGGATGAAATTGCTGGGCAATATGGTAACTCCTTAACTTTCTAATGAACAGCCAAACTGTTTCCCACATGACTAAACCATTTTACATTCTCTCCAGCAATGTACAAAAATTCTAATTTCTCTACATTCTCACCAACACTTGTTATTTTCCTTTTTAAAAAAATAATAGCCATCCTAGTATGAACTAGCTCTTCTTGACTTGTCATTTTAATTTCCATTTTCCTAATGACTAATGGTGTTTGCCACTTGCATGTGCTTTATTTGACACCGTATGTCTTCTCTGGAGAAATGTCTTTTCAAATCTCTTCCTTGTTTTTTAGTTGGATTATCATTTTATTGTTGAATTGTAAGAATTATCTATATAATCTGGTTACAAGTCTTTTATCAGATATATGATTTGCAAATAATTTCTTCCATTTTATAGGCTTCCTTTTCACATTCTTGATGATGTCCTTTGAAACACAGAAGTTTTTAATTTTCCATAAATCCAATTTGCCTATTTATCTTTTGTCACTTGTCTGTTTGATGTTATGTCTTAGCAAATATTGCTTAACACACAATCATGAAGATTTACTCCTGTATATTCTTCTCAGCATTTTATAGATTTATATCTATGTTTATGTCTTCAATTCATTTTGATTTAATTATTTGCATATAATGTGAAGTAGTGACCCAGTCCCTTATGTGTGGGAATCTAGTTGTTCAGCACCATTTGAAAAGGCTATTTTCTCCCATTGGATTGTCTTGGTGCCCTTTCAAAAATAATTTAACCATAATCATAAGGGTTTATTTCTGGATTCTCAATTCTTTCCCACTGATCTCTAGATCTACCATACTGACTTGAATACTATAGCTTTGTACTTAGTTTACAAAATAATTGCAATGCATACTTGTATTATTTGGGTGATTATTGCATTCTTAACAATATAAATCTTCCAGTCCATGAACATAGAATAACTTTTTAAATTCATTTATGTCTTTAATTTCTCTCAATGATATTTTGTAGTTTTATACTTATTTTGTTAAAATGATTCTTATTTAATTCGCTATTATAAATTGGATAGGTTTTGTAGTTTCATTTTCAGATTTTTCATTGCTAGTATGTGGAACTACAATGGATTTTTGTATATTGATCTAATATCTTACAACTTTGCTAAAATCATTCATCATTGAGAATAGTTGTTTTGTGGATTAATTACGATTTTCTATATTCAAACTAATATCTATTTCAAATAAAAATAGTTTTACTTTTTCCTTTTCATTTTGGACACAGTTTATTTCTTTTTGTGCCTTAATTCTTTTTACTCAAAGATCCAGGACAATGTTGAATAGAACTGGCAATAGCAGACACCCTTGCTTTTTCACTGAGTCTAGAGGGAAAAATACCCATATTTCATCAATAAGTATGACATTGGATACGAGTTTTTAACAGATTTCCATTACCAGATTGAGGAAGTTCCCTTGAATTCCCTCAAACCATTTCATGAACATTTATGTCATAAATTTCATCAAATGCTCTTTCTACATTTATTGAGATGATCATGTACTTTTTGTTATTTACTCTATTAATATGGGATATTACAATGATTTTTATGTTAAATCAAACTTGCATTCTTGATATATATCCCATTTGGTCATGGTCTATAAACCTTTTCATATGTTGCTAGATTTAGTGTTTTTGCCTTTTGTTGAGGGTTTTGTGTTTATAATCTTAAGGGATTTGTCTTTATGAGAAGAATGGCTATATTTTTCTCTTGCTTTGTATGCCTTGCAACTTTTCATTGAAAACTGGTCATTTGAATGTGGTAACTTTGGAAATCATATTCTCATACTTAAGATTTTGTTCTCTTTCTTTTTTAATCGATGAATTTTTAGTGACTTTTCCCAATTATTTCTGCAGTGACTGTGTATCTTTTTGTGTTCATCTAGTGTTTTGGCATGTATTACCTTCAATGCCAGGAGCTAAAACAAAGAAACAAACAAAAACCAAAAAAGACAATAATATTTCTTTGTCCTTAGGTGTCCGCAGTTTGATTATGATTCTCTCAGTGCAAGTCTCTTTGAGTTTATCCTATTGGATTTAATTTAGCTCCTTAGATGTGTAAATTCATCTTTCATCAGATTGTGAAGTTTTTTGGCAATATTTTTTCAAATATTCTTTCTTTGTCCCCTTTCTCTCTTTCATTCCTCTCCTTCTGAGACAATTATTTTGCATATGCTTGTATGATTCATAGTGCCTACTGGGTTTTCAGGCTTTGTTCGTTTTTTCTGCATTTTAGTTTCATTCCTCAGACTGAAATATTTCAATTAACCAGTATTCCAGTTTGCTTGTTCCATTCTGTCTTCTTCAAGTGTAAATCTGTTGGTGAACCCTGCTACAGAGATTTTTTTTTTTAATTTCAGTTATTGTAATTTTCTTCTGCAGAATTTTGCTTTGTTCTCTTTTTATATTTTCTCTTTATTGATATTCTATGTGTGATGTGTTGTCATTTTCATGCTCCCCTATAATTCTGTTAACTCTATTTTCTTTAGTTCTTTAAACATATTTATAATAATGGCTCTAAAGTCTTCGTCTCGTAAGTCCAATGTCTTAGTCTCCTCAGAGACGGTGTTTACTGACAGCTTCCCTATCTCCTCTTGCACCATGTGTGGGCCATACTTCCCTGTTTATTTGTAGCTCTTATAATTTTGTGTTTAAAAGGTGGACATTAGAGGTAATATATGTCAATTCTGAAAATCAGATCCTCAGATTTTATTGCTTTTGCTATTTTTTGTTCTTGATGCTGTTTTGTTTAGTGACTTTACTGGACTAATATGTAAAGTTTTATTAGTTCGTTTATGGAGCCACTAAAATCTCTACTTGGGTAGTTTTTTGGTAATTTAATGATTGGATACATATTCCTTAAATATCTTGAATAAATAATTTTTTCACCCTGTGTGTGTACAGTGGTATCTCTTCAACCCTTCAACAAGAAACTAACATCTCTGTCTTAGTCCTCACTTCTGGTTTCTGAAGAGACTTGAGGCCAACTAAAGGTGCGAGATTAGGAACATATTCAGGTTTTGGGAGGCATATACACAGCCCTGGACACCTGTGTGGTCTTATGAATTTCAAAGAATATGTCAATGCTTTTCAAAACCTTTTACGGGCATCTCATTTCATAGATTTTCTTTTAGTTTATTGATAATCACACAGTTGGCATCATCATTTGAGACAGCTGTGATCTTAAACTATTGCTACTGATATATATATATATATATATTTTTGTTTTTTGACAAATGTTCACAGGATAGCACTGGTTGCAGAGAACACATTCTGAATCAAATCAAGTAATGACAAGCTCTGGGAATTAAGCTTTTTGGTTCACCGTCAGTCAGATTAAATACTGAAATGTTTCTGGTGATGGCACTTCTGGGGCGATACAAACCCATTTTGCCTCCTTCAGTGGTCGTTAGGCTGCTGGTTTTCATAGATACTCTACTTGTGAGTCTGTTGGTTTTCAAAGCAGCTGAAAAGCCAGTGATTGTGTGATAGGATTAGGGCAAGTGAATTGTTACAAAGGTAGCTGCTCTCACATAGATCCAGCCATTTTTAAGAAATAAATACTCCTTAGACAGTTGAAGCATTGAATAAATTTCCAGAGTTCTAAAAGAAGTTAATTTTCAGTAGTTTTTACCATTATTCCCACTGTCCTTATGCCAAGTGGATTTTTAGAGGACTTTAGTCTGCCATTACAGAATTGCCCTCTGTTTGTTGTCAATGTTCTTTTAGCTAAGCCTTACTTTAGAAATGTTTCATAGTAAGGAAGAATTACTTGTATGATGAGAATTTATATTAGCATTTACATTTATAGATATTTATATTCTATTTGTATATATATATCTATATAGGTCTATCTTGCGTATCTATATATTTAAAAGAGCATAGACTTTGGAGTCAGCATAGATCATTGTGATTCATGTAAACATTTTGTTTACCAGTTCTTTGAGGTTGCTAGTTGGTTTGGCCAAGTTATTTTACCTTCCTGTATCGCAGTTTCCTCATTTTAAATAAGCATCTCGATATTGCTGTGTCAATTAAATGGCAAGATGTATAAAGTGTACTGATTATCATTCTTTGGCAGTAATGTAATAAATGTATATTATTATTATTAACTGACGTAAATGTACTATGCTATGTTTAGGATCCATTTGACATGTATTCAAAATATTTCCTTAAAGTACATGTTTTGAGGTTTTGTTTCCACAGATCTTGTTTCTTCTAGTGACAGCAATGGATGCCTGGAGACGGCACAGGCTGTGGTGAGTAGAGTCAGGCTCAAAAGTGGCTTCTGGATCACTGGAACACAAGAGTGAGCAGAAATGCAATCATTCTTGAGTAGACTCATATTCCCAGAAACAATCATTCAAATTGCAAAGTATGAGAGAAGGATTAACCAGGAGACCTGAATACATGGTCAGTAGCAGAAATGTTTGAGGTGTGTGCAAGAGTTTGTGGAGAGTCCTTCATAAACTAAGACTGCATGAGTACATATACACAGGAGCTCTCTCTTCCCAGGGCCATATGTGCCTGCTCGTACAGTGGACTCATTGCCTAAAAAGAATCTTGTAGGCCTAGAGGTTAAATTCACATAGGTTTAAAGTAATTCAGGAAAACCAAACCAAATCAACAACAAAAAAAGTACACTTTAAATATACATAATTTTTATTTTTCAATTATACCTCAATAAAACTGGAAAAAAATAGAGTACAGGACATTAAAAACCATATATTCCCTGAGATGAGTGAACATGGTAGCAAATGATGTATCAAAAAAACAAAACTAAAGTTTCAATTAACTACTTGATTCAATTTCGACTACTTGATTTTTGCCTTGTCAGCATAATCTAAGGAGGTGTAATGGGAAATGTTGAAACATAAGAAAGTGGCTGAGCATCAGAGGACAGGGAAGTATTGTGAGGAAAAAATAAGCTGAGTTTCTTCCGAAAGAATTTCTTTAAAACATAAATTTCTCTCCCAATTCCACATTTCATTTTCTAATCAATTCTGCTTGCCTTCTGCCTCTACCAGGCCATTAACTTTAAGAAACATACAAAATATTAAAGATATGATATGCAATTTGAATAGATGGTAGTTACTAATAAATCATTTCTATGATTTACTATTTAATGATTCATTTACTATGATTTAATGTAATCTAATCATTTACATCACAGATACACATAAAGGACACTTCCTAAAAAAATTCTTTGTAGCAGTGTGAAAAGCATGTGTTAGCCAGAATAAATCTATTGTCATCTACATCTTAAACTACACACAAATTTGACATAGCCAAAAAGTCTTTTGCCTGTAATGCTTCATTTAATTTATTTCACTTCAAAACCACCTAATCTATATATTTCTTACTTTTTTTTTTTTAGAGGCAAGGTCTTGCTCTGTTGCCCCAGGTAGAATGCACTGGCATCATCATAGCTCACTGCAGCCTTAAACTCCTAGATTCAAGTGATCCTCCTGCCTCAGCCTCCTGAGTAGCTGGGACTACAGGTGCACACCACAATGCCCAGCCAATTTTTTCTATTTTTAGTAAATTCGAGGAATTGCTTTTGTTCAGGCTGGTCTCAAACTCTTAATCTCAAGCAATCCACCCACCTTGACCTCCCAGAGTACTAGGATTACAGGTGTGAGACACTGTACCCAGCCTACTCATTGACATTTCATTACGGAAATAATATTTACTAAGGTTTGTTTGAAACTTAAAAAAAAATACAATTAGTTACCTAGAATTTTTGTTCTGTATAAATAAGGTTAAATTATATTTCATATGAAGCAATGAAATGTTAATCATTGGCTTAATCTAAATTCTACTGCAGGATTTAGAATGAATAATAAATTTGAAAGAAACTAAGACAACATGGAGATTGATATACTATTACAGATAGTGGATGTGAAATATGAACTTTAGGGGAAAAAATGTCCTTAAATCTATTTATAATCACATTATTTGCACAGAAAAAAATGCTCCCAAGAATGTTCTCATATATTCTAAAATGCCTAAAATTTTCAAACTTTGGCAATATTGCTATTAATATATGTATATCCAGAATAAATGGTAGATGCTTAAGGTTAAAAACAGTTGGTGGCAAAGCCTAGATAAAGACAGAATTCTCCCGGTTCATTGGCCAGGGTTCATTCACTCCAATTTTACCCTGCTGCCCAGGAGTTTTATGTACTTTTGCTCTCTCTAAAAAAGTCTACACTGCTACACATACTGACTCAATTTTGTCTCACAACATCCTCAATTCTTCAGTGTCTTCCTATAAAAGGGAAAGAAAACTATGCTATTTTATTCTAACATAAAAATGACCAGTACCATAACGCGTTAGATTCCCAAGAGGGATTTTCAAATAGAACATTTGTTTTCCCTGGAGGAATAATCTCTAACCCAAACATACAGGCTTCTCCGGTAACTTGTTTGGAATGATATTAGGCAGGGATTCATTCCTAGTGCCAAGAAAATAACAAGCAACCTACTGCCCAACTTGTTTGGTCTGAAACATGGTGTTTGTTCATGAATAATGCAGCACGAAAACTAATATGTGGTCTACAGATTTCAGAGTGTTTCCACATGAATTATCCCACTTAGTCTTATGTCATAGAACAAACATACTCCAGCCTGATGAACTGACAGAGAGGAGGGCTGTGAGAGGAACCAGGTGGAGTCAGTAACCGAGTTCTGGACCAATCTCAATATATGTAAAGCAGGTTGTCGTAACACCTCAAGTTTTGCTTACCATAATAAGGTGACACATGCCCACTGATTTTGCAAACAGGTGAAGAACCCATAGTATCGTTCAAGGTATTTTGTTGATCTATGTGAATGTGTAAAGGCCTTGGTTGAGAATTTTTGTCCTCTGTCATACACTTCAAAATTTCACAGTTTCTACTGATGACTTTGACTCAGCATAAGAGCCCCTTAAGTTTAATATACCTTTGCATAAAACTACTCTTTGACTGATTAAAAAATACTGACAAACTTACAAAAAAATAAAATTTTTTCCTTCTTGTTTCATCCAATTTTTCTTTTGCATCCAAACCGTATGAGTGGTTCTGATTGAGACTTTTTTCCAGTCTTCCAGCCCTAGAACCACTTAGTAAATTACCTACACCAATGGATCACTACTTCTCTTCTTTTCCAAATTTTTTTTATTACTTTCTAGTGCTGAATTTTCTTTTCATTATTTGTGAAATAAAACAATAGCACAAACAACAGTAAAAAACAACTATATGATGCATTATAGTTCTTTTCAATTTTTCTCTGGCTTGAGCTCCTGTCTTGCTATCTTGATACTGTCTTTCTTGTACAAAGAATGGACTACTGTCAATGTGTCCCAGAAGCCGTGACTCATTTTCTACAAACTTGAAGCTCCACCATTTTTCTTACTGTTAAGAAATTTGCCTATTTTTTGACATCAAATGCTGTAGTTACTGTTCTACGCCCAACTCCTAGACCTGAAAAATAGAAGTTAGTCAAAATATATTTCTTGAATTACAAATAAATAGTCAAGTAAATTTATAAAGGGTGTCTTTGATAATCTACCGTGGAGTTCACACCTGGGATTATCAAAATATATCTTTGCATATTATTTAGGTATTGTTTTGGATGCACTAACTCACCTGAATTATTTTATGTAGTTTTGTCATCTTAATATTGCCTTTTCTTCCTGTGTCCTCAACAAATGGAGTCAGTTTCTGAGCTGAAATATGAGATTAAGAAAACTGCCTTCCTTTAAATCATACCAAGTGGGATTGACTTTATTTTTTAATTTTGGTAAAAACATTTAAAATGTGAAAGTAAATGTATAGTAACCATGATACTTTTGACTCCTAAACCATTTAGATTCCAAAAATATAGCATAAATTATTATTATAAAGTATTTATACACAAAGCTGTTTATACACATAAACCTTCTGTGCGAGCTTCATAAAAATTATTTTGTTTTAATTCTACAAAAAAATTTCACATGCAATTTTTTTAGTTTGCATAACTTTTTTTACCAACAATAACACAGTATGATAAAACCTCAAAGAATCATTTTCATTACATCCCACAGATAGAAAAACAAATGATTTAAAATATAAAAAATCATGCCATGAGAAAGAAACACCATTTACTATTTTATTTTATATTATGTTTCAATAGCATGTACATATGGAAAATGTTTCATTATATTTCCCGAGGCTAAGGGGGCCGCAGGCCGTCACATCCCACAAAAGTTTATCCAGTCCCTGTTGTAATCTTGACACTGTACTGGGGAAGTGGATTAGAGGGACTGTCAAAAGCACAGCAAATAGGATGCACCACTTTACAGTCATGGCAACAATAATCATGTGGTAAATATTTACTACAACTTTGTAGTAATTCTGACTCCACTTTGTCATAAACTGTGATGTACCCCAAAGAGTTCATCTGACCATATGATTCTCCTAAATGCCCTGGATTGATTATATGAATGTATCAAATTATCACTTGTACTCTGAAAATATGTACATCTATTATGTACCTAAATAAATACATTTTTAAAAACTAAATGAAAACCGTTTGTGCTTACCTTTAGGCTAAAGTTCAAAACCTCTGCAGAAGGAGTTAGCAAATTATGATCCATGGGCCAAAGCCAGCCCACCGCTTGTTGTTACAAGCTCTGGAAGCTAAGAATGATTTTTACATTTTAAAAATTGTTATACTTTAAATGGTCATATAAACCTACACAATATCTTTGATCTTGTCTCTTGACCTGTAAACCCTAAATATATATGCTCTGGCCCTTTGCAGAGCACAGTTGCAGATCCCTATCCCTATGGTAGGGGCTTGTAGAAAGCTCACTATACACACTGTTACCCTTGTCATCCTCATCTCTCACCATGCTACTAAAACTTACTCGTCCACCAAACACAATGCCAGAAATTGTTGAAATTTTAGGAAGTAAAATGTTTATTTTCACTTCTGGGTCTTACCTCAGCACCCTGTCAGCCTGAAACATATTCACCTCTGTTATCGTCATCATTAGAATAAATTTATTCTTCCTGTAAATTCAACTTACCGCTTTCAGGAAGGCTTTACTGAACTTCACGGTTCTGGGGTAGGTGATGGTTCTCTGTTCTCCGAAAAACCCTCATTTTAAAATCTGTATGGTTCTTGGTTCACAATGTAGTATGTGGTAGTTCACATCTTCCCGGACACCTGCCACAATTTCGCCCACTCCATAAGCTCCTCTGGACTGTGACCTGAACACCCTAATCTACGTCTATAGCCCTTGTAACTGACTTGACTAATAGGAAATGTCATAATTGACACTAGGCCAGTTATAAGAATATCATTTTTAAGAGGCCTGTAGCAGCTTGTGATTCCTGCCACTTGGACATCAGCCTCCATGTAAGAATTGTGATTGCCCTGATCCATCTAAGCCACATGGTGAGGCCATAGAGAATGAGATGCCAGGTGGGCAGAGAGAGAAGCCAAGGGGCAATGAGATAGCAACCATGTGAATGAAAAAACACTGTGGAAGTGGATCCTCCAGCTGAGATGCTGCAGCTGACACCACTTGCACCAGAGACAAATTGCACAGCTGAGCTCCTCTGAAATTTCTGACCTACATCATATGGACAAAATAAAATTGTTGCTTTGAATGAATAGCTTTTGGAATTGTTTGTCATTAATGCAATATGTGGCCAGAACAAACTAATGTGTTTTTCTCATTTGAAGTTAAGGTTTAGATGACTTAATAGGAACCTCTCTTACTGATTCACAGAGCCTGGAATGTAGTAAATGCCTGTCAAATGCTTATTTAATGAATCAATGAGTTTTCCAAGTTGAATCTATGATGGAATATGTAAATTAATCAAGTTCCAGGAAAGTGTGTAGCGAGCAGATGCTATCTCCTATGGAGAAAAGAAATAAAAAGAGAAATGAAAAGGAAGCAGGAAGAAAGAGTGGAGAGGAGATATATATAAGGTGGCTTTAAACGGGGATAAAAGTAAGAAAAATATTGAGGAGGAGGAGGTGGCTTGAAGCTTTTTGGCGGTTTCTAAAACCAGCTCCAGGTTGGATTCTTCACTAGGTGGACTCAGCGTATTATCTTAACCACAACTAGGAGTTACTGTGGCAAATGGATAGAAAGCAAAATCACCAAAGGAAAAAGGCGTATGGGGTGAAGTCCAGGGAAAACCAGGCATAAGTCTCCAGAGCTTCTCTCCCAGTAGAGTAAGAGAGGACACACTTACTCAGCAATGAGTCCCGACGTTTGTGAAATGTTGCCAACCAGCGAAGCTCATCAAAGATTCAACACCTAGGATTTTTGTTGGGGTCTGGTCAGATATGCAGCTTCTTCTTTGCATGTACAAAAATTGCAGACTTCCAGAAGAAAAGAAGTTTGTCACAAATCATACTGTTTGTACAAATAGTTTAGACATAGTGATCCACTCTTCTCAGTTCTGAGAATGGTGGGAAACCTCCTAAAATCTAAGTTCCAAGGTTCTGACTAAGGGCCAACCTTATAAGTAGGCCTTTCAAAGAATAACAGTGAGGCCTTCTATATAAACTCTTTTTGACATAGAAGGGAAAAGGTTATAGTCCCTAGAATTTAGCCTCAGCCCCATTGGACACTGTCATGAAGAAGCCATCTGTGACTGTGGAGAAATAAAACCTAATCAGTGTTGTGTTAAGCAATTAAATAGATTCAAATTCAATTAAAACAATCATCTACCAAAATGCCCTTAATAGACTATTTTAAAAATTAGCTTTTAGTACAAAAGATAAATAAAATATTTACATATAGTTCTTATACTAAAAGGGAATCTATGATATTTTTTAATGTTAAAAATATTAATGTTAAAAATAATTACAGTGTGTAAGGCACTGTGCTGTGGTTATTACTGATGGTTGTGAAACAGGCACTTCCCATTAGGATTCAAGTGAACAATATGGAAAACCTATTAATAGATACATAATTACTATATAACATGACCAGGACTAGAATAGAGGCCTTTGTGGTTTGCTTTACATATAACAAAGGAGATAGCTAGTGCTGTTGGGGAGAAGGCTGGGGAATGTCTCTCTTCTGAAGCGTCTACCGAGTCAAAGCTTAATTATAAGCAGGATTTAGTAGACCAGAAATAAGAAGGATTTTTGCCTCTCCAGCACGGAGAATAGTATAACCAAGGGATTTATAGTCTGTAACACATTTTAAGGAATGGAAGGTAAAGTCTGTTACTGGGATGCCAATCTTTGAGAAAAAAATTAGACGTGAAAAATAGAGAATCAAGTGAATTGAGATCAAGTATTTAATAGATTGCACGGTACATTAACAGATATAAACTACAAGTAAAGGCAAGCCACCGAAGACCTGAAATTGAATTGACAAGGCTAAGGTAGTTAGACATAGGTTTTTAAAATTCTGATGGGAAGAATCTATTAGACCAGTGTTTCCTTTACTTCAGTCATTCCAATTAGCTCTTTAAGGTTGCTAACTCCCTCTGTTATTGTAAATTATTTTCTTTATATAAACTTTAAACCAACTCTAAATTCCTTTTACTTCACAATAATGTTTTTTGAAAAAATACTTATATTCAAAATATATGCATATATAATTTAAAATATGTATGAATATGCATGCATTTATAGATTGGGAGTTTTTTTGTACCTAAGAAATAAAATGTGCTATGAGAAGTTTGACAGGATGTTGCTAGGCCAATTTTTATATATATACTTATGTATGATGAATATTAAATGTGGAATATTAAATATAGAAACAAACAAATATTAATCTATGTACCCTGAAAATGCTTTTGTACTATCAATGATAAAGACTACTGCAATAGTTTTTAAGACATGGCAAAGCTGGTTCTGCTTCTGTGCAAAGAAATCACTCAAAGTAAAGCAACATATACAATTTCAGTATAAATTATTCTTTTTAAAATCTTATTTCCTGACTTAGCTGATAGCAAATAAAGGAGCTCATCAGGGACCAGAAGCCTCAAAAAAAAAAAAAAAAAATAAGAATCAGGAAGAGTATCATAGATTGATTTCAAGAAAAATAAAAATTACTCTGAAAGGAAAGTCTGAAAATTAGGAAAGTCCATTGTCATACCACTCCAAAGAAATGAAATGGACTCCAACCCAAAATTTGGTAGAGATGTCAAGACTGATAATGTCTACACACATAAATAAGATATGAAAAGATTTTTAATCACTTATGTGGCTTCCTGGGGAGAGCAGTTCAGACTTCCCAAGCTGGTACAAAAATAGCTCTAGAGAGCAAAGAAAGGAAATTGGTGGCTTGGGTTTTTTATGGTAGTTAGGAGATAAGGTTGAAGTTTATATATTGTCAAGTAATAATTGTACGTATTCATGGGGTACATAGTAATGTTTCAATACATGTAATGTATAATGATCTGATCAGGTTAATTAGCATAATTTGAGATTCATAATCTCAAACATTTATTATTTCTTTGTGTTTGGAATGTTCAATATCTTTCTCCTAGCTATTTGAAACTGTGTAATGTATTATTAACTATAGTCATTCTACAGTGGGATAGAACATTAGAACTTATTTCTTCTAGTTAGCTGTAATTTTCAGATTCATTTAGATCAATTTGTAGATTCAATTAGATCAATTCAGATTCAATTTGTAGATTCATCTAACAAATCTTTCCCTATCCTTCTATTTCCAGCCTATAGTATCCTCTGTTCTACTTTTTGAAAGTTTTTTTAGCTTCCACATATGAGGAGAACATGCAGTGTTTAACATTCTGTTCCTGGCTTATTTCAGTTAATATAGTGAGTGTACTCTAGCTCCATCCATGTTGCTGCATGTGACAGGATTTCATTCGTTTTTATAACTAAATTATATTCCATGGTATATATATACCACATTTTCTTTATCCATTCATCTATTTTTGGACACCTAGGTTGATTCCATATCTTGGCTATTGTGAATAGTGCTGCAATAAACAAGAGGGTGCAGATGTTTCTTCAATATATACTCATTTCCTTGCATTTGGATAAATGCCCAGTAGTGGGATTACTGGATCAGGTGGTAGTGCTGACTTTTTTAAATGACCAGTGATAAAAAGTGTAAATAAGCACAAAGTAGCTTCAGTGACACACTACAATTTGATTAACATGAGAGATTATAGCCTGCCTTTAGCTAGGTGTGTTCATGTTACTAATTTCTGAGCACAAGGGCATTAGTGCATGTACAGTGGACAAATTGCATATCTGGGTCCTACCCCTCACAGGTGAATGATCTTCTAACTTCCCTTTCCCTCCTCATGTGCTGGAGTATCGACATGTAAATGGTTTACATTCAACAATAAAATGGAAGAAAACTTTGTCCTAGAAAAGCTGCCGGTGTGGAATGCTCGACTGAAACTGTTATATGGATTGAAATAAACTTTGTGAAAGCCATTGTATTTGAAGCTCTCTTTCTGAAATAACTTACACTTTTATGTATGTAAGAATTGGTACCAAAAGTAGTCCATTACTATAACAAACATAAAATATGTGACATATACTTAGTAATATGGTGGCACGTGTGTTGCAGCTGAATAAACAGGTGACTCATACTGTGGCAAAATATATGGTAAATCTGCAGAGATTGAATGGATGCTGTTCAGATATTTGTTGCCTTGCTGGTTTGTAAAAGCCAAATTTTTTTAAT
>CAUYRT010023159.1:0-46260 GCA_963574885.1 Lepilemur ruficaudatus
GAAAATAGAACAAAAAAGATAATATTCCCAGAAAATACTCATGTCGCCATTTTTCTTATTTACTCATTATCTCAGTTCATTATGTAAAAAGTTTAAACCCACACAAATGTGCACGCATGCATACACACACACACACACACACACACAGCACTCTTTCACCATCTTTTGCTCAAATATCTCTTCCTTTTACCTTTGTGCTTCTGACAATAGCACTGCCATCTACCCAGATATAAAGATTTTTAAAGCTTAGCGTTGGTTTTGATTCATCCAGTGTCCTCATGCCTGGAGCACTCTGTGCTCTTGCCCTCACGTGGGACTCATGCATGCTATCCCTTAGTGTCCGGGAGGTTTCCTTCCTCCTCTTCTTGGGTCATCCAGGTCCCACCCAAATTTCATGCCCAACTATGACCCACTTTTTCCCTGAAGCCTGGGATGAATGTGGGGTAGATGTACGCCAGGTTACCACACTCTTAGTTAATGTAATATTAATAGCTTTAAAAGTATTTCAATAGAAAATTTGTAATTGAAAAGTTACCAAGTATACTAGAATAACATTTCTTTACAAATAATTGGTATGTTTACTGTAAACCATTCCTATGTATTCATTAATATAGGTCCCTCCAAATAGTACCCTGAGCAAGGGACCACATATATATTATGTGATTTCCATTCAGAAATAACACTTCCTAGTTTACTACTGAATTACACCTGAAACCATGTCATTAATTATTAATTGCTTTCATTAAAGTTTTTGTAGCATTATGATACTTCTATGAAAATACAAATATCCCTGAGAGATAACACTCCAACTCATTATCAATGATTTACATCTTTTCAGGGATTATTTCAGGATTATCTCATAAAATATCAAATCATTTTCCACCTGTGATAGTAAATAAGTAAATTTAGCCACATGAGGAAGCACAGCAGCATGTAGCTACTTCTGTGTTGTGATATCAGGACAGTTAGAAGAGAATGCCTACTACCCAAACTCCACCACTGCATCCCAAATTTCTTCTTTTATGTTTAAGCCAAAAGGCTCTTTGTACACCATTAAACACAGATATCCCTGAAAGAGGTCCCACATTAAGCCCAAAATGTTATTTTAATTCCTGAATAAATGTATTTATCAGATTCTTCAGGATGATGACCTCAGCCCTCACTCTTTAATTCTTTGAAATGTCTTCAATAATTTCATTAAATCTTAAGACTTTGAGCTTGATGTTTATTGAAATAATCATAAATTTTTATAATTTGCTCTCACATTCTATCCTTGGCTAGACCAGAATACTCAGATGACCACTGGACATCTCCATCCATCTGTTCCATGCTCAACATACCCAGAGCCAACACAATACATTCCCTTCAAACCCAGTTCTGAATTAGTGCTCTGGCACAGAGTGGACATATGTGTTTAGGTTTTTGATCAAGAAAAAACTGTATAGGCCCTTACTCCCAAAGGCAGGAAAAGTATATAGGAAGGAAACTCTCCTTGGAAGAAGAAAAGGAAAAATCAAACAAAAAAGGTAGTATTCCCATTTGTTTTGGATTTACTTAGCCACATGGCAACTCAAGTAGTAACCTCAGAGCATCCTTCAGTTTTCCCTTCCTTACAATCTGTGACTATATCCTAAAGATTCCAACTTTGTGATGCCTCACACTTATCTTCCCATTCAGAATATACTGCTCTAATGCAGACCTAGTGAGGACTCATGACTCCTCACTACACTGCCGAAAGAGTGTCCTACCTACATGATATTCCCAATGCCAGTCTCCATTGCACATTACTCTTCCTAGAGCTTGGCTTTGATCAGATCATTCTCCAGTTCAAAAACTTTTAATGTTCCCCATTGCTTATTAAACTAAAATCAAACTCATCTTGGTTTTCAGTGTGTATTATGATATGGCTTCGTCTACCTTCTACCTTCGCATATACTTTAGTAAGACCAGAACACTCATTCTTCTCTAAAGATGCCCTTTGCTTTCCAACCTATGTGCCTTTTCTCAAATTGTTTCCTTCACTTGAAATGCTTTCTCCATTTCCACCCATTGAGTACTACCTGTCTTCAAGGTCAACTTCAGGTTTCACTTTCTCAAATAAGTCTTTCTGGCTCCCCCTAGCTGAATGTGATCATCTCACCATTGAACTCCCATGGCATCTACTATGCCATGACTTACTAAATAGTACCATTATTTCTATGCTTGTCTTATGCTACTCACTATATTGACAACTCCCTAAGTCTAGGAACAGTGTCTTAGTCATCTCTACTTCACCTACAGTGAGTGCCTAGCTCAATTCCTGCATATAAAATGCACATAATCATTGAAGCGTTTCTGAGCAAGTTTTGAAGGAGGATAAGAAAGAATGTGGAGGAGTTCCTGGCTTCTGAAAGGATGGCTTTGCCATGAAATGACATTATAGGGTCTTGGGGAGCAACTTTTCACACATTGTAATTTTGTATAGGTTTGTAGCTTAGGACGAGCATCTTGGCAGGGATGGAAATCTGTGTTGGGCAAAAGGAAGGCTAGTCCAGAGCACCAGCATCCGGTTGGTTAAAATTGGGTACTAGAGACTCTCAGGCAGGCAGGGCAGCATGGAACAATTGGGGATGTCTTCAGGTCCTGGAATACTGCAGGGCAGATGAGAGCACTGGACCAGAGAATTCTAGAAGAAGAAAAATGAGATAATAAAACTGTCTGTTTCACCATCCTACGTACCCCAGACTCGAGTAGCACAATTTTAGCCTTGTTTGGGTTTGTATACACATAAAACTAACTGTTGATCAATTGCTCACTCAATCATCATATATTTATTGAGTGCCTTCGGTGTGCCAGGCACTTGTACTGTGCTAGGTGCTAAAGATACAGGGGTACACAAAAGAGACAAAAATCCCTGCCCTCGTGGACCTTACTTTCTAGCGGGAGAAAAGAAGTGATAAATATAATATACACATAAACTCCCCAAGGCTGTTAGGAGATAATCAATCCTCTGGATAAAAATAAAGCAGGATATCAAGGCAAAGTGCTAGAATTTTAAGCAGAGTGGCCAGGGTTCGTTAAGAATGTGATACTTGAGCAAAGATGTGGAAGAGGTGAACATTCACCTATGCAGCTCTCTGGGGAAAGAGCATAACTAAAAGAGGGAACAGCCAGAACAAATGTCCTGAGGTGAGCAAGGCCTGATATACTGGAGAAACAGAAAGGAGGCCAGAGTGGCTGGAGTGGTTAGAGGCAGAATGAGGTCAGAGGAAAAAAAACCTCAGGCTTCAGGTCTTTGCAGGCCATTGCAAGAATGTGGCTTTTTCTTTGAGTGAAACGGGGTGGGATCGGGGGAGGGGCCTTATGGAAAGTCTTAGTAAAAATTGACAACATTTGCCCTTGAGCTAACACTGAACCGTACAAAGGGCCAAAGACTGAAGCAGGAAGACCAGTCAAAGGGCTGTTGCAACATCCCAAATGAGAGATGATGATGATGGCTTATACCAGGGTGCTGGTAGTAGACATGAAGTGATCAGAGTCTAGAGAAATTTTAAAGGTAAAGTCTCAAGGACTTTCTGATGTTTTAGATGTAAGGTATGAAAGGAAAAAAGACTCAAGGATGACTCAAAAGTTCTTTTGCCAGAGAAACAAGAAAAATAGTGTGGTTTATTAATGTAGACTATTAAGGGTGGCCTAGGTTGGGAGAGCAGAGATGATCAGGGGTTGAGTTTTGGATCTGTAATAGGTATCTTGTGATACCGATTAGACATCTACACAGAGTCTGGAGTCAGGAGAGAGAGTCTGGGCTGCAGATACAAATTTGGGAGCCATCAGGATGTAGACAGGATTTGAAGCCAAGAGACTGGCTAAGGTCCACATGGGAGTGGCTATAGAGAAGAGACAAGGTCCAAGCCCTGAGCTTGAGGCATTCCAACATTCAGAGTTCCTAGAGGAGGAAGAACCAGCAAAGGAGACTGAGAAGGAACAACCAGAGAAGTAGGAGGCAAACCAGGTGGGTGTGTTGTCCTGGAAGCCAGGATACAAGGTGCATAAAAGAGCAGAGAGGGAGTGACTGGGTCAAAAGACCTTTGGATTTAGCAATGTGGAAGTCACTGTTGACATTGACTGGAATGGAGTTTCAATGGAGTAATGGAGTAAGAAAGTCTAATAAAAAAGGTCTGAGATCAGGAGAAGAGGATTTGGAGAGACTGAGTGTCGATGCCTTCTTTTGCTATAAAAAGCTTGCATTTTTTTTTTTTTAAAAAGCCAGTAATTCAGACTTTTTATTAATCCACATGGGCATTGTGTCCACAGCAATCTGAATAAGTCAAATTTTACTTGTGAAATCTCCCTATCTAATGAGAAAAAGTTTTTGTGAAATGGGTTTCAGCAATTTTAAGTCTGGCACTCTCTTTGTTAACTGAAGAAAAACAATAACTGCCTTCCGTAAATTTGCAGCTCAAAGTATTTTAAGGTTTACAATCAAACTTCTGTCTTGGAACTTCTCTCTCTTTCTCTCTCTCTCATACACACACACACACACACATACCCCAAAATGATGACATCATAGTTCTCAGTTGAACATTGTACCTCATTATAAATAACATTCACTCATTTCAAATATTTCATTATTGATTTATAGTTAGTTCTCTTCTCATGCCATAGCCGCCTCTTACTTTAAATTTTTAAATGATATTTCTCATTCCATAGACATTTGACTGCCTTTTCTGCTTGTAGACACAGGTTCACGTTGTCAACAGTTAGGCACTGAATCTCAGAAAACATTAAGCTTGGGAATAAAAGTAGGGCAGGGAAAGCTGTCAGTAAAATATGCTAACCTAATGTCTCCGAACAGGACAGGGTCTAGTTGCTACTCAGAACTGCAAAGGTGCTGTGAGGTGCAATGATTTGATACATTTGTGTTGTGATGTCATTTTGTTGTAACATTAAAGCCAAGAGTCTTCTCCACCCAAGGGCAATGCCAATTTCCCAGAAGGCTCATTTGTCAGAGCCAAAGCTCCAAAGATGCCAATGCACCCATGCTGATATTTAGTCTCATGTTATTTCTCAATTTTATGCTTAATTTGCTCCTTTTGGTTTTATGTATTTTGACACAGCCAAGTGTATGTGGGGATTTCCCCATAGTCCTTTAAATGCCATAAAACTTTAATATAGGGAGATAAAAACCATAATAAGCCATGCCTCCAAGCCCTCACATTTAGTTCTTTATTTGACTTAGACAATAACCAGTTTTAGATACTGATTTAGATTTTTAAGTACTTGCACTGCTTTAAATGCCCTTTGCCTCTCCTTACCCTCCTCCCCCACTAAAATGAAAATTATATTCTACCCTTAATCTGGACATGCAACTCCCATTGATTATACAAAATGGCATCTTTACAATTCTTAAATTGTCATCATAATGACCTACATCGAGCATGAGCCAATGCAATTTAATATGGTTCAGAATAAAGCCAAGATTGATGCCCAATTCCCAATTTTAGGCATGCAACCCTGGAATGTCTTTTGGAAAAAATGAAATAATGCTCCTCATAGGCTGTTGGGTTAGTCTGTTTTCAGCATAATTGCCTTCTCTCAGCTTCCTAATACCCTTAAAACCTCTGAGAGTCTTTAATGTACAAAGTTCAACAAAAACACCTTCAGAACAGATTAGTTCTAATTATGTTTAATATTTGTTTGCTGCTTTATTGAATAAACTGCATTTGCTTAAAAAAGAGAGAGAGAAATTCACTTAACTGCATGTCAGTCACCCAAATTTTAAGTGTACAAATGAAATGGAAAACATTTATTACACAAATTTAATTACAATTCTAAGAAATAAACATGCAAATTAGATAGAGTTCAATTTGCAGATGCTAATCCTCATCCTTGATCTTGTTCCTTCCCTCCCTGATTTTCAGTCTGTGCAGCTCCTTGATTCCTAGGGAGCCTGGCAGCCAGAGGTTTGGTTTTTCACAGTCGGAAGATCACTGTTTTAAAGAAGTGTTATATTTAGTACATCTGGCATAGTAGCAGTAAACAAACATTATAGTCTTTGTAACACTTTTGTGCAGGTGCCTTCTCCCGATTTTATTAGGTCTATGCCTTCCAAGCCTCTGCCTTCATTGCACCTGAAATGACCCATCTCGACTACCGAGCGGTCCCTAGACAGAAGTTATGAATTAATGTTTTAAAAAAACAAACTCCAATTGAGCCCAATACAGGGGGAAATTACTATTTGCAAAATGTTCTGATTCTGGGGCTTAAATTACATTCTATTGAGCAAAGACAACCTCCTTTATTACTTTTTATTTCCTGGAGGTTTTCTCTGGAGGATCCCCACCCAGAAAGAGTTGCCAATTCAAGTTTCAGCAGGACCAAGGTTGCTTTTTTATACATATGCATGCAGCTCAGGAGGGGAACGGGCGGGGGCGGGCGGCGAGGGGAGAGTAACTGCTTGGTCCTGCAAAGACATCTGTTTCTCATCTCCGTTTGCTGTGGCAAAGGAGAAGAAAGTCTTTTGCAAAGGGTGGGAAAGGCACAGATTTTTTTTTTTAATCACACGCACACACAACAACAAAACTAAACCAAATAAAAAAAGACGAGACATCTCAGAAGGTTGCAGAGTGAATACATTACTCGGCTGGAGCCGAGCCCCCAGGGCTAGGGCGGGAGCCGGAGAGCGCGTGGGGTCTGGGCTGCGGGCTGGAGCTGGGCCCGCGTGTCCCCGGGCACCGGGAGGGGAGGAGGAGAGGGGAGGGAGAAGGGCGGGCGGGAAGGAGGGAAGGAGGCAGGGGGCGGGCTGGGGTGGGGGTGCGGGGAAGGCGCCCCGTGTGCTGCCGGAGGAGCCGCGGCGGCGGGAGGAGAGGGAGGGAGGGAGAGCGGGCGCGCTTGTCATGTTCCCTCTCTCACCCTGGGGGCATCCTGCAGAACCTCTCCTCGGAAATCCACGGGGAAATGGCAAACAGGATTGACGGGTTTCACACGCTCCTCGCTAGACAGAGCCGCTCATTACCATAACCGTCTGCAGCGACGGCGGCGCAGCGCCCCAGTCGCAGCGGCGGGACCTGCCGGGACCCTAGCCCGCCGCGCACCAGCGGCCACCGCCGACCGGGCCGCCGGGGCGGGACCGGCGCGAGTGTGCACCGGCGGCCGGGCTGGCGCCGAGCCCAGGGCGGACCAGCAGCAGCTCTGGCGCTGCGGCCGCCGCCTCCCCGCTGACCCCGCGGTAAGAGTCGGGCTGCGCGCGGGCCGCGGGGGCGAGGGCCAGGGCGGGCGGAGGGCAAGGGCCCCCCGGGGCTTCTGCCCGCGCGGCCTCCTGGCACGAGGGCAGCGCCGGGGTCACCGAGTGGACTCGCAGCGGCCCGAGCGGGGCCGGCGCGGCGTGCGGGCCAGGGCACAGCTGGGCACGGAGGCAACGCGGGCTTTTCCAGGGGCTGGCGTGCGCTGCGGCGCCTGCTCCAGGGCGGGAACCGCCGCCTCCTCTAGGGCTGCTCCGGCTGCCACCCGCGCGCACCGAGCCGACTCCAGGGGCGGATGGGGACCGCAGCTCCGGTGAGACCTCAGGGTCCTCGGTGACCGCTTAGCCCCTGACCCTAGGGGACGGGCATCGGTAGAAGGGATGCCCCCAGGTCTGGACGCCGCGGCGCTTGGCAGGTGGGGAGGGAGAGATTGAGGATGTCAGGAGCGCGCGTTTGTAAGAAAAAGGAATAGATGCGGGAGCTGACACCTTCTGTCCCCCGCCACCTCCGCCCCCGCACCCTCCTCCCAGGCAGCCGAGCCGCGCTGCGGGCGGCGGCGGCTCCTCTGTCCTCAGCTCACCTCCCCGCGGGCTGAGGCTGCTGCCCGCCTGGTCCACGCCTCCGCCTCTCTCCTCCCTGCCTCCCCTCCCGCCTCTTCGGCCCTAGCAACTTTCCCGAGTGCCCGGCTGCGGCCGCAGAAGCGGGGGGAGAGGCGGCCGCGGGGGCAGGGTGGCGTCCACGCCGCTGGGTCCCACGGGCGCGCAGGGCACTCGGCAGCCGCGGGCTCCCAGAAGATTTGGCCGGCGAGGGAAGGAGGGCCGGCCGGGCATCGCTGCGGGCTGGAGCGCGGGGCCCGGGCCAGCCTCGCCAGAGCCCTGCCAACCGCCGTGAGTCATTTCCTTGGAATCCTACCTTTGGTGTTTATTTCCCTTAGAAGGAAACTTGGTTAAAAAAAAAAAAAGGATAAGACATAACGAGTAATAATAGCTCTTATTCTTCTGAAGAGGCACACGGCTCCGGCACTGTGAAGACAACTTGCCTTTGTTCCCGGACACTTGGGGTGTTGTTTACTTTCTCCTGCGGCCAGCGGCCGCCCGGGCGCTGCTGGCTACGCGGGACAGGGGCTGAGGGGCTGCGGCACCGATCCCCGGGGGTGTGTCTGTGCGGGAGCCCGGACGTGGTGGCTGCCGCCCGCCTGCAGGGGGGTCAGCCCTCCAAACCTCGGACCCACCCCCTCCTGGGCCTAGGCTGGAGGGAGCCCGCGGCGGGGCTGGGGCACCTCTTGGGTGCTTCTTAGGCCCAGCGGTCGCATCCCCAGCCCCAGGACACGCCTAAAGCTTTTGGCCTCGTGGGACTGCAGCTGAGAAATGCATTTCCCAGGGCAGACAGGTGTACTGCAGGGACCGGCAGAAAAGCGACATCTGTCTGTCTAGAAGGGTTGAAGGATTTTGTTCCGCCCATCCAGACCCTTCCACCACCTCCACCACGAGCCTTACTAGCTGTTGAGATCATGTTAGGGACCATGTGGGGGTCAGGGGCTTGGTTCCACCTGGGCAGAACATTTAAGACTGGCAGCATCAGCAGTGCATTGGAAATACTAGCGCTTTACTTCCCTGCTTTCCAGTGTTGGAATCAGACTTCTAACTGCTATAATGTTCTTAATAAAATATTCTCTGATGTCCAAAAACAGGTGGGAAGAAGGGTAGGTAAAGAATGGCCAGGAGCCCACTGTTAGATTCAAGGTGCCACTGAATTCATAGTTCTGTGTGCCAGCCACTCCTATCAGCATCATAATGGCTCTGAGGAAAGAGCAAACCTAACTCTCTCTTGAAAAACCAAATCGTATAGGAATGCCTGGTAACTTTACTGTGAACAGTTGCTGGAAAAGCTTGACATTTTAGCCCTCAGCCTTCTGGGAATGCTTGAGGTGTCATTCCACTGCATCTACTTGGGCGACAAAACAGATTTGCAGGAACCTAGGGATAAAGGGTTAGGGCTTTTTACATTTTTTAAACCCATGCATAGACAAAACACACTTTAACACCCTCTTTTCTAATCCAATCACCTCTGGTGTTAAGAAAACAAAATTTGCTGTAACATATATCTTTGTGTATATTTAATATTAACAGCACATGAATTTGTAGACTTGAATTTCTGAATTCAGTCACAGAATTGTAATGTAAATCTGATCATGCAGAGAATGACAGTGCGGATCTCTACATATAATACAAATAAAGATTCATGTTAAACATGGGTGCTTAACACTGCACAGTCCAATTTTTCATGAGCATTAAACTTGCCGTCTTAATTTGTTAACATCCCAGTGTAAGTTCTAAACAGACTAGGAAGACTCAATTGCAGAATCTCCTCCCCACTCCCAAATAATCCCAACCCATTCATGTTTTATTCAGTTTTACATAAATCACTTGAAGAACTCAGCCTTTCTAGTTTAGGATTTTGTGTGCAGCAGTTTCCAGTTTAAAAAAGAAAAACTTACTGAAATTAGATATTGTAAACAAAAGAAACAGCTAAGATAAGAACTATAATGCCACGATTCAACTTCAAATGTATGGTGATAGAATTTCATATGCTGGAAACAATGCTAACAAATAGGAACACTGAAATCCTCAACAGCCAAAAGAGCTACTACCAAAAAGTCATTAAAATGTAAACAAACTCTAACATAAAACAGCACAGGGCCCATATAATGTCCTATTAAACAAAGGTAATTGCTACTAGGGGCCTGCAACTGCTTCTTTTTTAAGGGACATGAGTTTGTCACCCTGCTTTTGTTTATATGTAATAAAAGTCTACATAGGCAAAGGCTTGGATCTTATTCCCAGAATCCAGCACACAAGTGAGTGTGAATTTCAAGCTGGAAAATGTTGCTTCCCTCAATAAGAAAGGGCTACCAACTCTATTATTAAAAAGCTATAATTCGTGTGCTCCTGGCAATAACATCTGATACAATTGCCTCTTAGAATAGGTTAGGAAATTGGACCATTTCATGAGAGCCTTCCAGGGAATAAATCATCATGAAGGGTTTCACCTTGCTTGGATATGAAATTTGAGGAGTGACAGGCAAAAGAGCTTAGTTTGTTAAATCAATGTACGTAAAATTTCTTGGTTGATGATTTAAAGAGAAAAATTAATTTAACCTCTTTTTTTTTTCTTATAATAAGATTTTCTAATAAGTCCTTCTGATGTCTCTTTGGAGAACATCTTAGCAGGGGAAGGTCATTTAGCAGCCCAAATCAGCTGGATCCTAATTCCACCTACTGGCCAGGACACCTTCCCAGCCTGTCAAAAGGTCTTGCTTCATTACTCAGTGGGGTTGGGACAGAATTTGAGACTTCAGAGAGAAGACTGGGTAAAAGATAGAGTCATTGCTGCCAAGAGCTGCTCTGTTAGCCAGAAGGACATTGTCACTTTAATGAAGCTATTTCATCTTACTCTGGTGGTCTTCCTCCTTTTACCTGGAAGTAGACCCTTGTTATAGCATGTGGGTAATAATAGCCTCCCACAAGACAATGATAGATTCGCCCTTCCCCAGAAACATTACAAGCTGTATAATTTGGAAAAGAAAGCAAGAACTAGACCCCTAGTGTATATTTGAAAGACAATCAATCTTCAGAAGCAAGCCTGACATCACTTTTATGACAGTTCTTTAAACCGCAAAGTGAGATAGTGGAGGGTTGGGTCTCCTAAGGGAATCTGCAGTTAACAAGGCACTGAGGCTGCTCGGCTGTCACCACTGATCTATGGCCCCTCAGTCTTTTTACTTTAACATCAGACTTTCTTCTCCCTTGAGCTTATTACTCTTGACCCTACCTTGAGCCCTGCACTGGACCAGGTAAAGACACTGAGCCGCATGGAAGTGGCCCCACTGCCTGAGTTTTGGATGGGCTCAGGGAGCGTCACCGGGCAAAGAGGCTCCCATCTATCTCCCTGCAGGCCTAAGGGAAGGGAGTGAACCGAAGAGAAGGGCAGCGATGTGTTGCCTCTTGGAAAGTTCCTGCCTTGTGTCTGGGCTTTGCAGTGTAAAGAGTGGTTGGCTGCCTCTGGCCCCAGAGCCCTGGCTCCTGTTTAATATTCTGCCTGCTCCGTTGATGTTGTGCTTGGCTCCTGTGGGACTGCAACTCACGGCTTGAAACTGGAGCCAATTTTCTGTCTTCATCTCGCAGTGTTTTGACTGGAGGCAGATCCAGTTCAGGCCGATCAGGGCTGGTGGAAACAACTACCAAGTGTCTCTCTGTCTGCTTTGCTTTGGGAGAAGAAAGTGGAGGGAGCCCCAGAACGTTGTAGAGGAACTGGCCCGCGGAAACGAGAGGAGGAGGGTGTAGGGGCAGCGGAACAGACTGAACCTCAGAGCATCAGTTGGAATTACGGTGGAGATTTCTGCCTCCCCCGCCCTTTTCTTTTGATTGATTAGTGGATTTCATCAAAAGAGACTCCCAGGGGATTGACTAGAAAATTGATTTTGCCTTATTAATAGAAAGGAAGCGCAAGGGTTTTGGCTTCTTAGCGGTACATTTTCTGCGGGAAGGTCAGGAGGAAAATGTGTTCAGGAGGCAAAGCAGCTGTCTGGAAGAGGGCTGAGGGGAATCTGAGAACAATAAGAAATGGGGTTTTAAAGATCCGCCCATGAAATGCAGATTGCTGAACACAGAGGGTGAGCTAATAGCAGCAGGAGAGTTTGCTGAGGTTTCCTTTGGAAAAATAATAAAATGTTTCAGGGTGAAGGGGAGGGCCAAGGAGTAAAAGTTTCTCAAAGCAAAGGAATGAAGATGCCAAGGCCATTCCCAGGCTTGCTCTCATTAGGGCTGTTTTCTGTTTTCTTTTTTTTTTTCCTTTTCTTTTTTTTTCAGATCTGAGGCTGTCAGAGATGACTCTGGTTCTGTCCATGAATAGATTCTGCGAGCCCATTGTCTCGGAAGGAGCTGCTGAAATTGCCGGGTACCAGACATTATGGGAGGCTGACAGCTACGGAGGCCCAAGCCCCCCAGGGCCTGCACAGACTCCTTTGCAGGGAGACCGGGGAGCTGGTCCTCCATTGACAGGTATTGCCCTTGACCTTGCCCACTGCCTTCTGTGGCCAGACTGGTGGACTGGAGGTGGTGTCTGGGGTGCCCCTCTTAGCTGAGAAAAGGGCTAATGCTCCAGGCTGCCTGAGCCCCTCTCATAAGCCAGTGCAGGGCTCCAGGGAAAGGACCAGAGGTGATTTTTAAATTGCATTCAACCCTGCATCTACCTGTGCTGCTGCTTGCACGTAAGTCTCGTGTCTTTATTTATAAGAGACCCAAACCAGATATTAAAACTCTTGAGTTTGGGTTTTGGTTTTCTACCCTGTAGAACTGTATGGTTCTCTCTATGAAAGTCCGGGTGGGCTCAAAAATGAAATCTTTATCCCTTGAGACAAAAAAGGAATCTGCACTTTGGGCCAGCAGCTATGTGCCTTTTCTTTTTATTAAGCACACAATTGGCTTTGGTATTGTAGGAAAAAAATTTTTAAAGCTGAGAAAATAGAAATATGTTCTTCCTGATTCTTTCTTCTCCTAGACTAAGTCCTTCGGATTTTGTGTGGTACTAGCTATCTTTCAAAAAGAAACTAAAATACAAAACGAATACTCGATGAAGTCTGTTTTGCTAAAAAAGGATTAATAACTGTGATCTTTAAAAATTAGACCCTACTTTCATTCATGGTTTGCATGTTGCTGTTTTGAGAGTGAAAAGGACATTAGTTACCCAAAATTTTAATTTTAAATGTCAAAAATTTAAATTTCATGTTTTGAAAGAAGGAATATTATAGTTCCAAGGTGCAGACAACCATTCATTTACTAACTTAGAGCCAGTATTTTTGAGTTGTTTGGTTATATCAGTGGTTACAGTTAAAGATGTACACATTTGAACAGTGGTGTCATGTTACTATGGATTTAATTAAACAATCTGAATAAATACTAATGTATTTCAGAGTAATTACACTCCTCCTCTTTATGAATTTTGCTGTTTGCCTGTGCATTGAATTAAGATTCTGAGTATTCAGTAAATGCTGAAATATGTCATTTTCCTCTATAATTGCCTAGAAATCTTTGCCTCGCCTGGGTTGCAGGATTCCGTATGATAGCAACTATTAAGACAAATGTTTATTTTTAATCACCACATGTACAGACAAATACGTAGCCAAGTTATCCTCTATAAGAAAAGGAAAGAAAAGTATTTTGTTTGGAGAACCTCTGGCAAACCACATGTCATTTGTCATATCTGATTTATTACCACAGGATCACATTACAGGGGAATTTCAAATCCTATAACAACATCCAAGATCACATACTTTAAGAGGAAGTATGTGGAAGAAGAGGATTTTCACCCACCACTCAGCAGCTGTAGCCATAAAGTATGTTTTTTTAATAGTCATTATTTTTATTGAGTTTAAGATACTTAGTAACAGTTGCTTGATCCATTTCCAGAATTTAAACTGTTTCACCCAAGCAATGAAAATGAGCCACTTCTCAGCAGAACCACATTAATCGTTGTCACTTTTCTGGGTCCTGTGTTATTTTTCACAAGTACTTGAAGAGAAAGCCAGCAAGAGCTCTTCTACCCAGAAATAACAAAATTATATAATCCAAGGAATTTTTTTTTTTTTTACTTATGATTTAATATTTTTCAGGTTGCATTTAGGGTTAAGGTTCTCCGGAACTTTCATGTACGGGGAAATGCACTTGTTCTTTCTGGTCATTTCTACCCCTCGTCTGAGCTCTAGCTCCTGTGGCCAATGCTACTTCCAGGTGTGTCCCCTTGGGGCTGGTGACACAGGGCTCTTCCTGACCTCTTAAGAGTAGACTTGAAAGTGTGCATGCAAGTAGAAATATGCACTTCACTGGCCATTCATTACGTATGTTAAGTTTGCTGAAATACAGAATTCATTCCCAAGAAAAGGCCAAAGCTAACTTTTTTGCATGTGTAGTAAGAAAATAATAGGATGGGGAAAGTGTATGGAATTATGAATCTGAGCATCTAAGCTTTTAAAATATCAGTTCTTTTTTCTTTATGGTTACTTTCCTTCAAAAAAAAAGGGGAGGGGGCTATCTGCTGATTTAATCAAGGAGGGGTATAACCCCAAACCATGGTTGTCTGAAACACAGAGAGATTTTCAAGTCATGTTTCCTCTGTGTCTCTTCTTGCCCTCTTCCACACCCTGCCACCCATCCTTTAGATGTTGCTTTTACCTTGCTCATAAAAAGACATCAGCATCCACTGGCAGGTGCTGAGTTCTTCCCTGCGTGTGTAGTTCCTGCCTTTGGTCAGTCTGCACTGGTTCAGTTCACAGCTCTTCAGGTTATGCAGCCAGTTTGCTTTTTATATGACCTGGTAGAGCTGGTCCCCAGGACACAAGCAGGTGATTTCCTTTTTAGTTCCTGTGTTGTGGCTGTAGCAGTTTTCAAACTGCTACTGGATTTGCACCAACCATCACACAGTGACAGTATCACACAGCTCAAGAGCAAGTCCTCTCATTTCCTCTCTGCATCTCTTCTCCTGTCCGGCCCCAAAAGGAAGCCTACTTTGGTCCTTTGACTGACAGAACCAGTCAGGGTCTGAGCCTCATTCATTACTGTTGTCCTCTTATCAAGCAAGCATCATTGCAAGTATGAAATCCAGGGCATTAAAAGAGAGACAGCACCAAAAGCTAAAACTCATGCTTCTTGATGGTTAGATCAGGGTTTGAAGTATTCTCATTATGACTTGCACCTTGACATCTTTATAAAAACATTTATGGATGTATAGTATATGAGTGTATGTGTCTTTGTGTACATGTGTATATGCATACACACACATAAAAAAGTACAAGTATCATAGTACACCTTGGTACATGTCA
Source organism: Lepilemur ruficaudatus (assembly GCA_963574885.1). Classification (NCBI taxonomy): domain Eukaryota; kingdom Metazoa; phylum Chordata; class Mammalia; order Primates; family Lepilemuridae; genus Lepilemur; species Lepilemur ruficaudatus. The sequence continues at coordinate 15,097 of CAUYRT010023159.1, forward strand.
CAGAGTGATCATATCAATGTAACTACTGTCCAGGTCAAGAACCCAAACATGACCAAGCAACCAGAATCCTTCCTTGTGCCTGTTGTAGTCACCACCCCTCTGCCCTGTCCCTGAAAGTCACTGCTCTCCTGACTTCGAACAGCTTAGATTAGTCTTGTGTTTCAGCATCTCCCTCACTGGGCCATAAAAGATTGAAAACCTGACCCATCCCTGCTGAGGTCTGCATGGGGCTGGAATCCCTGGTGCTTGAGCACACCAGCGAGTCAGGAAGGGGGGTGGTAGCTCCAACCAGGTGAGGAAAGGGGGGGTCAGCACCCCTGGGGACCGAAGCTCTGCAGGAACCCTGGGGAAACAAGACCACAGCATTCCCACATCCAGACACTGCCAAGAAAGAAATGTGCTGGGATGATATTTTTATATAGTCCACTTCCTAAGCTTTCTCTTCCTTGTTTTGGTTTTTAGACCATCTCAATTTTTGAGGAACGAGCCCACATTCTTTATATGTCCTTAGAAAAGCTAAAGTTTATCGATGATCCTGAGGTGTACCTCCGAAGATCTGTCCTTATAAACAATTTGATGAAAAGAATCCACGGAGAAATTATCATGCAGAATAACTGGTGCTTCCCTGCCTGCTCGTTCAGTGGCGCCTCTGCCCAAGAGTGGTTTATGGCTCAAGACTGTCCTTACCGAAAGCGACCACGGATGGCCAAGGAGGAGTGTGAAAAGTTTCATGCCTGCTGCTTTTACCAAGAATGTGGCGGCCACTACCTAAATTTACCCCTTTCTGTCAATGCCAATGTTGGAAGTGCCTCCACCGCTGCCTCCTCTTCCTCCTCTTCTTCCTCATCTTCCTCTTCCTCTCCCCCTCTGCCTTTACCAAGTTGTTCCCACCAGGTGGATTTTGATGTAGGCAGTGCACCTATTTACAAGAGTGATGGCCAGATACCTGCCAATGAAATCTTTGTCACTAATGTCAGATCACTTGGTATTCAGGAAAAGGCCAAATTAAATGACGAGAAAGCAAATAATGACACCAACAGAGAGGGTGGCCCCCTCAGCCATGAACCTGTGGGAAATAACCTTGCTTTTGAGTGCAAAGGCCAATTTTATGATTATTTTGAGACTGGATATAATGAAAGAAACAATATAAGTGAGTCTTGGAAAAAGTCCTTAAGGAAAAAGGAGCCTTCACCAAGTAACAAACTGTGCTGCAGCAAAGGAAGTAAAATATAAGCCATCTTTTCACCGAAACTTTGAAGCATGCACAGCATGGTCAATTAGCTCTCATAAATTTTATTTTGAATGGATTTTATAGTTTTGTACAACTGATAAAATTATGCCATGAACATGCCGTGTCATTTTAACGCCTGGAGAGCAGATTGCATAAAACATCTGTATAGTAGGCATCAGCAAGCTACTTATAAATGTGATTTTACCAAGAAAACAGTTCACTTCATGCTTAAAAGTATATCTTAGTTTTCTTACAGAAAAGATCAATAGATAGATGGGGCGACAAAGTGCCCTTGTGATATTTCCATTGCCTCCCCCCGGGAGCCTGTCACTAGCCAAGAAATTTCAACGTTTGCCAATTCATTTGGTAGTTGTTTGGTAAGCAAATCGGTATAAACCAGCAAAGATGTTAGCTTCTTCTATATGATACAGTATGTTTTTTAAATAAAAGACTGAGGACAGGGAGCGAGATGAAATGGCTTCATGGTGCTGTTAAGTATTTATATTTAACAGTCTTTTGTGGCAGATGAAATTAGGATGTAACGTAATGAAACACACCTGTCTAGGGGCGGCAGTCAACAGTCTGCGGAGAGGGTATTCCCTGCAAGTTCCTGGCTTGCCTGTGATGGGTGATGAGGCTTTTAGAGAGGTGTTATACAGGGCGATTTTTGGTGCCTTACTTTCACTTAATTTTTGCCAATGTGAAAATTAAGGATAAATCAGAGTTACAGCAGGGATTTGATAAACAGGAAAAAAAAAACAGGGTGGATCGATATGGTTTGGAAACTGTTAACTTTGAACTGTTGTGTTCAACCTTTGATTCGACATCTCTATTCTTTATTTTTGATGCCCAATTGCTTTTGGATTTGGCATTTTTCGATGGGGATGGAGGAAACAATGTAGAGAGCTGTTAGAAACCAGCACTAGCTGCTTGAGCTTTTCTATGGCAACAGTCTGTTGCTGGGGTTTGGGTTTTCTGGGTTTTGGGTTGTTTTGTTTTGTTTTCTTGTCCAATGAAGTTCATGAACCAGTGGCATGCATTATACTTTAATCTGTTTTGCATCATTTCACTCGTTTAGATTACAAAAGCATGTGGTTTTTTATATATGACTTTTGCTGTTGATTAAGAAGCACAATGTTAATAAATGATGTGGTGATCAATGAGGTTTATCTTAAAGAATGTAAAGATTTTAGTTTGGGGAAAGTTATTTTGGAGAAATGGGACTTAATCTGTGACAGTTACTATGTATTTGGTCAATATTTTTCTCAATAATATCTTTAATTTGTGCATTTGAAAAGTGTTCAGAGTGGCCCTCCTACCAGCCGTCCTTCCACTCAGCCAACTCCTCCTGCTAAACTGTATTCAAGTTTCCAAGTTCACTAATTGACTTGGACCTCTTTAAACAATACTTCACAGGAACCAAATGCCAAATGGAGGAAATAAGTAAGTCCTCCCAGTTTCTCCAAGATAAAGCTTTTTTTAATTGTTGCTATTAATATTAAATATAGGTCTCATTCATACAGTGTATGAGTAGGATCATTTGGACAATTGTCCACAAGGACCAATTTTTAAAATATGTTCTTGTGTTATAGCTAAATAGTCTAGTAATGTTTTGTCCTTTATTTTCAATATTTGATAAACATTTGATGTTGAAAACTTAGCTGATAGATGCTTGTATATGAATGTGTTGTAATAAAGTGAGGTTTTCTTGATATATATTTATTAAAATGATCAAAATTATTAAGATTTTTTTTATTTTAATGGCTATTGACTATGTTTCTCTTTTCCATTATTCTCCCTCAAAAAACTCAAAATGTCTAGGAACTGTAGTGGACAGGGGCCACACAGGAGTTTTCAAAATAAAAGACTACTTTAAGAAGCCAATCTGGCAAGTGTTTAGAATGGTCCTAGTTTACAAGTTTAAATTTCTGTTGATTACGAAGTACAATGTTAATGGATGATGTGATGATCAGTAAAGTTATATCTGAATGAATGTAAAGATTTTGGAGAAAGTCTCTGGAAAAAATTGCATAATATGAAACCATAAATACTGAATCTTATTAGCTGATTCCTTTATGAAATGTCAAATTGTTAAGAAGATGACCCCTATGTAAATGTTTATAACAGCTACAGATTATCATTAGTAGTATTCCGTACAATTTTGTATTAATGTTATTCTTAGAAGCTAATATTTTACTTGATAAGTGGGAAAGCTAGTTGAAAGCTAATTAATTTGTCAAATGTAGCATTCTTATTATGAGTATAATACCTCATGAAGATTTAAATATGAAAGAAAGGATTTATCCTTCTGCTTTTTAAAAGCCCCCAACATTACCAGATACTGTTTTGCTTGATGGCCAAAGCTGTAAAATGACGGAGGTGGTGATTTTCAACAGTACACACCTGAGGTATGGGCTTGTGCACCTGTTCAGTGGAACCCACTAGAATTGATTTTGCAGGATGAGTGGTGCCTTTGAATCCAGCAGCATAAAAATCGGTTATATTTAGTCATCAAGTTTTTATTTCTAGGACATTTCTAGCATAGTAAAAAATTCTTTCTCTTCACACAAACACACACACACACACACACACATCCCTAAATACCCATCCAAATTACAAAAATTTTCCTGTTGTTAGTAGGTGAGAGCTTTAGGACCTCGTATGTTCACCTCCTGTGCACCCAGCATTGTTGTTCTACTCATGAGATACTAAGTTAGATTTTTCCCGAGTGGCCAATGCATCCCTTCATAAGAAGTTAAATCTCTTAACTTCTATAGTTTTATCTTGAGAGACTTGGAAAAGTTAAGACACCCTCCATTCCACACTGCCATCTACCCACCCGGAAGTAGGACCTTCTCTCATTGCTGTGCTCTGCTTTAAGGAAAACCTGATGTCACAGAATCCAGACCTTCAAAAGATAAATTAAGAGAAATCTTTCCCTTAAGAAAGTGGCCCTGCTCCCCCAAGAGTGCCTTTCATTGCTAGTCCCCTAGACATCTGAGTGCCTGTCATTAACCAAATCATTAACCTTTGTCTCTGGTCCTGCCTTTCTAAAGGGGCTAATTGCAGAAGATGGTCTGGCAAAACCATTTTCAAAAAGCAAAGGTATCAGTATGTGCTTCCACTCTTAAAATCCTATTATTCTATACTTCACCTTCAGGGGCTCCTAGGGATTGCAGGGGCATGGGAGGAAAGTAGAAACACCCCAAACTAATAGAAGCCACTATCTGACAACCAGTCTATAATTAGGGTAAAGCATCTTTGGCATGGTCTTTTATTAAGCCAATAGAAATTTAGAACATTTTACACGCCACTTTGTTAAATAAATGCTGAAGCAATTGAATGAGCGTATTTATTTTTAGAGCTCGTAGTTGACTCCGTCAAAGCATGGCTGCCCACCCCTCCAATTATCAACTTGTATTGCAGCTCCTCTTGATGTATCTTGTGTATCAGGAGAGCAGAGAACAACTTGTAGAAGACACGGATGTTAAGAGACATCAACTTCACAACAAATATTAGACAAGGATTTAAGGATTCTTATGTGATGCAGCTAGGCTTTTATATCCTTCTAACTTACTGTGAGCAGGAAACATTTTTGCAAATAATTAGTCATTAAATTCCATTTTTATGACAGCCCCTTAAATTTGAAGTCATTTCATTTGTAGTTAAGGTTATCACATCCCTGCCAATTTTACTAGGCTTTTTCAAAGACAAGAATTCAGCATGGTATAAGCAATGACGGTTTAAATTAGATACAGAACTGTCCCATGAAGAGAAGAGTGAAATCAGTATTTAAATAATAAAAGAAGAGACAATGTATGGTTTCTAGTAGTTCGTTTTAAGATCACTGTGTTTTGATTCTGTGGTTTAAAATAAATGCATTAAGCATCTCTTAAGTTACTACCAGATGCCTCCATTGCTTTCTTAGAATTATAGTGTATAAGCAAGGTACATTCTCTTCACAAGGCTGAAACTTCTCCATTTTATGTGATATAGCTACATGACCTGGGGTGAAACAGTTACTAGTTTAGAGATTGTTTCCAGCCCTGGATACATGCCATAATTTAGCTGGGAGAACTCACTTAGGAAAAGCACTTGAAAAGATGTAAGTTATGAACACTTGGATCTTGCATCCTGCCATAAAGTGCATCAGCAAGTGAGTTTAATAAAACATGCTGTTTAAAATAGTCTGTAATTTCCTGTTTCTGCATTTCCCTTCAATATCTGTGACAGGCTGAAGAATGATGACTAAACGAAGGGAATTTACACAAGCTAGTCGTGGTGTTTGCAAACCATCGCCGTGAGCTTCATCTTCTTTGGTAAACAATTCTCTGGTGGGCTGTCTATGGTTGGTTTTTTTCCCTTGGTGTTGATCCAATTTGTCAATTTTGAAAATGCAAACTACTTATTTATAGTGTGGAAACACCTGCTTTTGACCACAATGAAACTGATAGAACGTATTGTTTCTCGTGAAATTTCTCATATTTCTCAGCCCCATTTGTATAACTATTCCCTTGATTTAAAATTATAAAAGCTTACAAAATACCATATCTTGAGGGGGAGGAGAACGCACATAGAAAAGAACTTGCAGAGATGTAAGTTGTGATCTCGCTTTCTGTCAAGGTCCCCAAGACAATAGGCAAATATCAGAACTTTGGGGGAAAGGGGCCTGACATACCCCATGGTCTGTGCTACGCAGACCAGCCTTGCCTTAAGCAGTCACTGCCTCCGTCCAGGTCATTCCATGGGAGCAGCTGAGAGCGTGCATCAGACGTGTGATCCTCCGCTGCCTCCTCTGGTCAGCTCACACATGAACCCAGCTCTGATACTTCTAGACACAGTGCTTTTTCCTGCAGATGTCCTCTAAGGCAATTGCAATGAACTAAGCTCAGCTATGGTATGACCCTTGCATCCTCAAAATCAAGAGGTGAATAGATCTCTCTGAAATGCACCTGGCGCAGCACTCAGTCATCTATACCATCTGCAAAACTCACAACACCCCAGTGTGCGTGATAAGGAAAAGATAGAGAATGACAGGCTATGCAAGGGATTTCAGCAAAAGATTAGGACGTTGATCTCTGACCCAGTAGAGTGGAGGAAGTCTCAGAAATACAGTGCTCCACATGTAGTGGAGAGTAAATTCACTTTCTTTAAGGAAGAGTGTAAAGACTATAAAGAAAAGAAGACAGAATTTTTTCTCTTTGTCAAACCTCTTTATGAAGACAGGAAAAAACATTTCAGGGACTAAAAGATTTCCTTCATGTTTTTGCAGGAAGAGAGAAATGGCTCCTCTGCCTTCTCTGGAGCTTGGAGGGTTTCTTGTTCTCCAGGGAGTTCACTGCAACCTCAAACTCCTGGGCTCAAGCAATCCTCCTTCCTCAGCCTCTCCCTGCCTCAGCTGCCCAAGTAGCTGGGACTACATGTGCATGCCACCATGCCCAGCTAACTTTTCTATTTTTAGTAGAGATGGGGGTCTCATTCTTGCTCAGGCTGGTCTCAAACTCCTGACCTTAAGTGAGGCTCCCACCTCAGGTTCCCACAGTGCTAGGATTACAAGCGTGAGCCACCTCGCCCATCCAATGCTGTGCTTTTCAATAAAGCCACCAAACCATCTTGTGACTAGGTATATACCTTAGCCCAAGGCTCCTCTCTCCTGTTCGGTTTAGAAGCACAGAGTTTGTGGGTTTCTCATGAGACTGGAATATAGCTGAGAGTTAAGAGAGTAGGGGTTGCAGTCAGACTACCTGGACGTAAATCTCAGCTCTGTCACTGTAGTTGTGCAACCTTGGACTTGGCCAGCAAGTCACTTCATATCCTAGTGCCTCAGTTTTCTTCTCTGTAAAATGGAATGGCACATGGTATCCACTTCATAAGGTTATCAGGATTAAAGGCTTTAATATCAGGGAAGTGACCTTGCCACGGTGCACATTAGGTGCAATGAGTGAACCTTTGTGATTTCCCCACTACTGTCCCTGGATGCCCTGAGGGTGGGATCTGACAGTGCTTGATCCTCCTTTGGGTGGAAAGTGTTCGGCCTCTTGGGTTCTGTACAGTGAGCTTGAAATTAAATAGGGGGATGCTGTCAAACCTGGGTTCCAAGGCCCTTAGCTATAAAAGTAGTCATTGGTGGCCCTGAAATGTGTTTAATATTTCCAAAGGCTTATTGCACATCATCAGATTTTCTGCAAGTGAGCAATCAGGCTGACCCCATGTCAGATGTTGTACCTTTGGCTGGACTTCAGTCAGCTCTAGGTTAACACAGTTAGTTATCACAAACTAAGAAGATACTCTGACCAGGAAAGTGAAGGCATTGTCCTTAATAAATGCAATTTGTTTAAAAGAATCTTTCAGAACATTGGCTGTTGTAAAGGGAGTAAGAGGTGTCCCTAGCAAGTGAAAAGATTGAAAACCACTGAATTCTGATTCATTCCCAGGATTTGCCAAAGTTCAGGTTTATTTAGTTACTGTATTGAATGATTCTCTTAGACCTAGTTTTTACTCAGAAAAAACACAGTACTGAGTAAAAAAAAATGGATCGTTTAGACTGACGCCATGCCTCATGTTCCTATACCTGATAACGGAGGCCAAAGCAGAATTTTCTGGATGATCATAACTGAGGACATGGCCTATCATAAAATAACTAGGATACCGTTACCACTTACAAGATCTAAGTTTAAAAAGCAGATCAACTAGGGGTTTGTTATCCTTACTTTGAACTCTCATCCCTTTGTGCATTTCCATTAAACTCAGAGCCCAACTGATAGCTTAAAAATTCAATTTTTAAGGATTCAATTTACAACATTACATTTCCAATCTCTCTCAATTTTTCAAGAGTATATGTTTTTCCGTAAGGTGAGGTACACTTGTACTGAAGTTTGCTGATGGGTAGGTTCTAAAATGAGAACAAAATTAAACCATATGGGTTGAGAATGAGAAATGGGCCCCAGAGTGTAATGAAAGCAAATGTTGTACTATGATGAGCCCAGGACTTCTCTGTAACAGGTTCTCCTCCTACCCTCCTGAGCTCCAGGATCTCGTGATTGGCAACAATAGTTGCCATTTGAGCCAGCTGAGAGAGACACTGGGAGGCCAGGACACCTCAACCTGCCCAAGGAGATCCAGGCTGGCCATCTCCAAGCCTTGATCCTCTAGGTGTTTGGAAGCCAAGCAGCTGGAGTAAATATTTTTCTTTTCCAGGGAGTAGGATTCCAACCAGTTAGGATGATGAGTTAGAATTCTCAACCAATCCAGCTTTGACCTAGCTAGTTTTAGCCAAGATGACTTAATACACAAGGGACATCTCTCTGTTTGGAAACAGTATTGGTCTCTGCACAGAAAGAACTCTTAAAGAAACACTGGGGTCATCTGTCCATCTGGGTGTTTTAAGGGATACATACTAAGAAGAATCCTGGGATGGAATTTGCAAGAATTAATTGATTTCTCTTATTCTCATTATAGATCAGACAAGGTTTAACTCAATCATTCTAAAATTTCCTTTATTTTTTTTTTTTAGAGTCTGTTATATTGATTTCTGGTCAAATGACTGTGGCTTCTTAGCCACAAAATTATAACCAAGTTAGTGGTGAGAACACTAGAGTAGGAGTTAGGAGACAGATTCTCACCCAGCTTTGCCACCCACGGTCTAACCGTGAACCAGCCCCTTAACTTCTCCGGGTCTTAATTTTCCGTCTGTCAAGTATTGAGGGTGGACTCAAAGGGCCTCTAAAAGATTGCTCCCTTCTGGCCTTCACATGCATGATTCTAACCACCAGGGGATCTTCTGAAGATTTTCACTTGAGTTTTCTTCATGTCACCCTTTCCTTTCCTTCTCCAGAATGCCTTTTTTTCCCAGTGAAACTGAGAAACTGCTTCTGGATGTTTCTTAGAAAATAAATCCTGTCCAGAATGATCGTTTTCTGCATATGGCTGCTAACCTATTGTCTGAAATACATTCCTCCAGATAGGCCGTGCTCCCCCACCCTCAGTGCAGTTCCTCTGCCCCTCCCCCCGGAGTGCGCCCCCTCCCCCTATAGCCCATTAGCTCTGCACACACGGAGCCAGCCAGGCACAACGTTGCTCCTCCTGGCACAAGATTGTCCTCGCCTTCAAGCAACCAGCCTGCCTGCACCATGCAGGCAGGAGATCCGTGAGCGCTCTTCTCTCTCGTGCTTATGCGCAATAAAATAGCGGACTTTCCCCTTCTTTTTATGAAGACAGTCCTCGCAGCTGTGACTATAACTGTTTTTTTTTTCCATACCAGCCAAGATTATGGTCCCATAACCCAATTAGTGTCATTTGGTGGTGGTCCAAGTGCTTCCCCTGCACGAGTTTTAATTTGGGGATCCCCGGAGGCTGCACTCCACATCTGTAGCCGGCCTGTTCTTCCTCTTCCCTTATTTGCTCGAGGTTTATGGGAGGATTAGCTGTGTGGTCTGGGAGGCGGCTGCTTCTCTTTCATCCGCACAGCTCTCGAGCCGCCGAGGAGCCTTTTACTTTTCATCAAGCCCTGGCACCTGGAGGGCGGGCAGCCGGGGCGACTGGAATGAATCAGTGGATGCCCTGCAGGCCCCGAGGGGCGCGGCCCCGCAAGCATGGGGGATGGGAGGGGGGCGGCTGCTTATTGGGCCGCGCACCCCCCGGCCGGGCTGCGCCGCGCTGGGAATGGGGGGTGCTTAGAGCGAAGTGCCCCCCCGCCCCGCCCCCACTCCCTGGCTGGCGAGGGCTGGCGAGGGCTCGGGGCGCTCATTGTGCAGGCAGCTGGCACCAGCTGGGAAGGGGAATTAGCATAACAAAGAGCCAGAGCGAGCGCGGCGCGGCCCGGCGGGGGCTCTGCGGAGAGCCCGGGGCTCGGCTCGGAGGAGCCACGCTGTCACCCGCAGGCACGCGCCCCGGGCCGCCTGGCCTGAGACCCTCTGAGCGGCAGGCGTGCCCTGCCTGGGTCCCGGCCGTGGGTCTCGCCCAGAGAAGACAGTGGGTGTGGGTGTGAGTGTCTGTGATTGCGTGACTGGGCGTGGGGTGTGTGTACGGGCGACTGTGGGTCCCTATGAGTGCGTGTCTGAGCGTGCGTGTAACCGTGTCCCCGGGCATGTGAATGCGGGCGTGAACGGGTCACCTGCAGACAACAGGGGACCCTTCCAGTTCCCTTCCTTCCCGCCACTGGAAGACCTCTTTGTTTATTCCTTCCCGGAAACAGTGGTCATTTTCCTTAAATCTCCAGTTCTCAATCCTGGCTGCACCTCGGAACCCCCTTGGGGAGCTTTTACAAGATCCTCAGGCCCCAGTCACAACCCAGAGTCTCAAGATAATTGGCCTCTGCTGAGGTCCGATGTTACTTAAAACGCAGGCGTTGACTGCCACGTGCGGGGCTGGGAACCGCCGAGGGCCGGCGCTAACCCCGGACGCGAGCAAGCGACCGGGAGGCCAAGGTCGGCCGAGCCTTGGGCCTTGAAACTGGTCCTTCGCCTTCACTGGCTGAAGTCAAGTGCACATCCCTCCGACACCTGCGCTTCTGTCTCAAGCTTGCGACTGGGCAACTTCACCTCCATCAGTGCCTATAAGCCTTACAGCAGCCCCGTGGGAAAAGCGTTGTCAGGAAACGCAGGCTCAGTTAAGTGTCACAAAAGGTCACAAAAGCTAGTAATTCGGCCCACCGCATTGGAGCCCAGTGCTGTGGGAATCCAAAGCCCATGTTCTTTCCACTGTAAAATGGAAAAATTAAAATTGAAAAACAAAAACAAATATCCCGTTGCTTTTCAAATGCTGCCAGATCTCAAGCTGACCAGGTCCGAAGGAGCCTGGAGGACAGTAGGGGAGGAGGTCTTAGGGTGCCGCAGGACCCACAGCCAGAGGAGGCAGATAAGGCCCAGAGGACGTCCCTAGAAAATGCCTGGGCATATTCTCCAAGCTCTTCTGCGCCACTTTCGCGTCGCAAAAGGGTCGTCCTTCTCCCCACCGTGGGCCCGGCGTCGCAAAAAGGTCCCCGCCCAGCCTTTTCCTGACTCCTGCTCCCAGGCCCCTCCCTACAGGAAGGAAAGATGACAGCACAAGCCGTTCGCTGTCACCCAGGAGCAGTCGGCAGCTGCGCAGCCGGGAGCGGGTTGGAGAGAGGGCGGGAGGGAGAGCAGCGGTCAGAGACCCGGGGACCCGGGGACCCAGGAACCGGGAAGCTGCACCTCCGTGCCTCAGGCCCCGCGCTTGGGCCTCGCCTCGCTGCGCCTGCTTCCTCCTTTTGGGAGCGAGGCGTCTCTGAGCTCCCTCACCCTCTTCTCGACAGAAGTCCCTTGCCTCCCGCTGCCTGAGCAGCTTTCCTGGAGAGGGAGGACAGAACTGAAATGAGCTGCCGGGCTCCACCGGCCCCAAACTCCCCCGTTACTCGGGAGTGCGTTTCCACGGGTACGGGCTCCATCAATCACCTTAGCATCACTAAGCTCCAGAGGCGCACGTGCTTCTGAGGCCACCCAGGGCCACCCACGCTTCTCACAGCCCTGGAGATAAAGGCTCAGGGCTGAGAAATGACTGGAGGTATCACAGTCTCCGGACTGCCTGCCTAGCTTTGCTCGACCTGCAGCAGGCTCTTTAATAGACAAGCCTCGGTGCTCACTTACCCGGGACATCTACGGTGAGAACCCCCGTGCTGGGGAAAGGAGCAGCCACAGACAAGCAGGCAGTGTCTGGCCCCCAAGGTGCCCTGGAGAAGGGGAGAGTGTGGAAACCCTGGGCCCCCAGCCTGAGCACCACCTGGCCTGAGTTCAGGAGTGCCGCAGGGGAGCTGGTGGCCTGATGGGGCTGGAAGTGGCTGATGTTGTTATTATTAAGAGTTCAGAATTCTCGTAGTTTCTAACAACTGTGTTCATTCTCAATAAATGGTTTCTTAATAATTGTTTTAATTAGCAAAAAGGCTGTCTTATTAAAGCTAATTAAAGGCAATTTGGGAACCTTATTTTCATACAATCATAAAATTAGAGAAACAAGAGGCTAGAGAAATGGGGAATGTCTCAGCTTTTTATCTGCAGGGGGGCACAGGGAGGAGCTGGGAAGGGACACCCTAGCCCCAAGCCAAGCCTGCCAGGTGACAGTGCCCAGTGGGACAAGAACTCCAGACTTGGTTGTAGCCTCAGACAGTGCTGGTGACCAGCTGCAGGGAGGAATCCTCTGTCCACATCCTCCAACTGGAGTCTCAGAATCACCAGAACGCCTCTGCTTCCTCCCTCTGCTCCCGCAATTAGTTCTCTCCATTGAGTTGTCTTTAAATTGAATAAGACACTACCATTGCACCTGGCAGCCTTAACATACCCCCTCCTGCTTAGAGCACCCCCTTGAACCTCCTCCCTTCTGTGGCTGATGGTCCTAAATCACCTGCTCAACAGGCACATGTAACCTCCCAGACCTGACTTTTCAATGCCCTCCACACCTCAGCCCAGGCTATGTGCCCAGCCCCAACCTTCTGTTTCCTGTGGGGAACCTTCTGCTTCAGCCATGTCTGTTCTTGTCTGTCCTTTCAACATCCTCTCTGCTGACCTGCAACTTCTCACCTCCCAGCCTCCACCCCTGCTTTTCTCTTAGCCTGGGATAACCTCTCCCTGCCCCCACTTATGCAAAGAGTAACTTCCCCTCAAGGCCAATTTAAGGTCCACATTTTGTATGAGAACTTCCAGGGCTACTATAGGCCTCTTCCATGGTACAAAACATGTAGTATTCCCCCCAGTTCCTTGTGAATTACTTTTCAACGAGAATCATAGTTTGAGGGGATGGATTGGTTTTTTTTAGAAAGGCATTACAAAGTGGAAACTAAAGGTGGGTTTTGGAATGAGAGACCTTAATAACAATCCTGGCTTCACCTAACTTTGTGACCTTGGGCAAATGTCTTGACTTCTCTAAGCTCCGGTTTCTTTATGAGTAAAATGAGGCTGATGAAAATACCCATAACTAAGTTATTGGGATGTGTAAATAAATAATGCATGGAAGTCACTTTACATAATGCCAGGCACATAATGCTAATAGCTCCGTGATCATTGTCCTTGTTGACATGAGGGACAATTTAGGAGGTATGAGCAAGTCCTCTGGGAAGAGAGACTCCCCCCCCACTCCCAGTCAAAGGGATTCCTTGGCTATCTGAACTCAGGACAGCCTCATCCCTAGGGATTCAGGTGGCTCAGTGCCCTCCATCCCCTCTCTCCAGGATCCAAATCTTAGGATGGGACTCTTCCCTGGGGTGCATGGGATAGTGGTTTATGGGCACAGACTTACCTTAAGTGTCGACCATCAGAACTCCACAGGAGGAAGATACTGGACACAGGTCAGCTCCTTGCCTTTTTGTTTTAAGTTTCCCAACCTCCATCCTCAGCAGGCATCCCAATAAATAAGCCATTGTGGCACGACTCTCACAGTTTGAAAGAGCTCTCCAGTATATCCTACCATAACACCAAGAATTCTTGCTTGTCCTTGAAAATGCAACTTGATGCATAAGTAGATGTTGCACCGCCGGCCTTATACTTCTCCTTATCTGTTGCTTAGGCCATGGGACGGTTAGTGGCCATGAATCAGCAGGAAGCTCCCCTTCTGTCCACCCCTGAGCATCCTCTGGATGAAACCTTAACCACAACAAAACTGACCACAGAGAAGGGACAATGAACAGATCCATGACATACTAGTGTTAGCTGCCCGTTCACAAAGTAATTGTTCACGTAGGGCCCTCCCCCTTGGTAATAGCTATTATCACAAGCTATTATATTTATTAGCACCTTCTCACCAGAAAGAAGTGGTAAGCCTATGACATCCGATAAACAGCACACTTTCACCTACCAGGGGCTGTAATCGAAGCAGAAGTGCCTCAGAAATTAACCAACAGTCCCCCGCATATCAAGCACAGTGTATGTTTTCTCCATTGCAGCCCAGAAAGGGACTTATTTCCCATCCCTAAGCATCAGTGGCTGTGTCAGCCCACCACTGCTTCCGATGGGGCTGGAGCTACCCTGACATGTATGTATGATTAAAGCTCCATGTTTTACAGCAGTGGCTGTGTTTTCAAGGAGATAGAGGAAACCTCACAGGACCCCTGGGGCAGGACACTACACTGCTCCTCAGAACATTCTTTTTAAAACAGTTGTCATGAAATCCAATTAACCAGCTGGAAGGCCAGTGTGGGCAGGCCTCCTCGGGGTTAATAAATAATAGAACATGCCCTGCATTGGAAGGGGTATGTCTCTTCTCTAAGCTTGGAGGCTGTGACAAGCTCTCCCAGCAGGGAAAAAAAAACATGTACCATCACCACCCCTTGGCCCCTGAAACTTCAGTGAGTTCAGCAGTGAAAGTCCCCTAAACAGATGCCCAGAGTCCCGGGGGGTAGTTTTCCCCTCCCCTGCCACAGGTTCATCCACCCAGCCCCAGGAGTGAGGGAAAGAGGAGGCTTGTCTGGGCAGCATTAGAATCAGGTCAGGAGCTCTGGTTCTAGCTCCAGGTCTGTCTCATTCTCAGGCAAGCTGTTCAGAGAATCCTGTACCCAGCTGAACGGGACTGTTGCTGGTAAGGACTGCAAGGTGGGCACAGCAGGCCCTCCGTTTCTGGTCCTCTCTCCATGGCTGACACCCTGGGTGGGCGCTTTGCTTTTGTTAGACCAGCACTGTTCAATAGAAATCTAATGCAGACCATGGATGCAATTTTAAATTTTCTAGCAGCCTCATTTTAAAAAAGAAGTTAAAGGCCAGGCACAGAGGCTCACACCTGTAATCCCAGAACTTTGGGAGGTCAAGGTGGGAGGATCGCTTCAGCCCAGGAGTTCAAGACCAGCCTGGGCAACTTAGTGAGACCCTGTCTCCACAAAAAATAGAAAAATCCACTGGGTATGGTGGCACACGCCTGTAGTCGCAGCTACTCGGGAGGCTGAGACAGGAGGATCACTTGAGCCCAGGAGTTTGAGGTTGCTGTGAGCCATGATTGGGCTACTGCATTCCAGCCAGGGCAACAGAGTGAGACCCTATCTCTAAAAAAAAATAATAATTCAAAAAAAGTTGCTAATTTTGCAAATTGATTTTATTTAACCCAATATATCAAAATATTATCACTTCGACACATAATATAAAAATTATGAACGAGCTGTTTTACATTCTTTTTTGTTTTATACTAAGTCTGAAACCTGGTACCTGGAGTGTATTTTATACTCATAACACAAATCGATTTGGACAAGACACATTTCAAGTGCTCAATAGCCACATGTGGGGAGTGGCTACCACTGGAAAGTCCAGGCCTAGATGCCATGATCCCTTGTACAAGGACTCACGCAGTTCCCATCTGGCTCATAACCACATGCCCTCTCCTCCCTGCCTTCTGGGCACCGTGTTCTTGCTTGTTGGGGCCCCTCAGCCCATCTCTCTAGTTCAAGGTCATGGAACACAGAAAGTGATGGAAGCTGCCATCACTCTCAGGAACTTCCCAGTGGAAACCCCCAGGTACCGGAAGGTCACTATCTCGGGCTGGCTGGCTCGGGCCTGTGGCCTCCTGCATCATCCCCACGCCCCAGGAGGGCTGTGTGGGGCCGTCCTAGAGTGAGTAGAGCCAGGACTGGGAAGGCAGGTTGCGAGTTGCAGACAGCGGCGTTCCCAGGGTGGTGAGGGCTTTTGTCAGGAGCGGAGTGAGCAGCCTTTAATCCTCTCTGTTACCGGAGAGGGAGAATGCAGGGGCAAGTAAAGTCTTGTCGGGGAAAACACGGGCAGGAAAGTGAGCCACATGCCCCAGTAATTGCTGACTTCACCACTCTCCTTTGATGTAGCGCCTCGGTGCCACGCAGGCCAAGCCAGGCCTGTGTCAGACGCAGCCCTTCCGGGGCGATTGTGACTGGGTGTGTACGTGTGTGAGTGTGTGTCCAGGCTGCACATACCTGTCTCTGAGTGCCCTCAATCGGAGAGCATCCCAAGGGGGCATGAGCCCTGGGTTCACACGTTCTGAACCCCAAATTTAGACATGTGGTCTGAGAAATAGGAGTGTCACGGGGAGGACCACAGGCTGGGACAGATGGCACTGTATTCACCATGCCTGTCCTTCCTCCCTGACTGCTCTCTGCTAGCTTGTGGAGTAGCAGTGGATGCACAAGAGTAAGCACGTGACTATTCCAGACAGTGGGCAGGTCTGAGAGATGTTCCCAGGCAGCCACTGTCAGCTGCGGAGGGGAGGGGAGGGGCTGCTGCCGGCAACAGAGAGCTCCGGTGGAAGTGATGTTCGTGGGCCTGGAAGGTGAAGCATGACAGGCCTCAGTGAAGCCCTCTGAGCGGGGAGAAGGTCGCCCATTTGCAAGGGGCAGCATGGCCGGAGTCCAGCTCTCATGCCCGAGAGTGGTACCAAGAACTCTGCCAGCGCTGGCCTGATATCGCCGCCCCCCTCCCAGGCTTTAGGAAGGGGAAAGGGAGCTGGCTAAGCGATCTCACATTTATAAAACACTTTACAGCTTACAAAAAACCTTCATCTCTATTACGGTAACTCTCCCAACAGTTCTATAGTGTCAGCAGGACAGGTATTATTATCTTTACTTTATAGGTAAGAAAACTGTGGCTCAAAGAAGGGAAAGACTCTTTCAAGGGCAGAGCCAAGATCAGCAGGCAGCGTTTTCCAGAGTCACCATCCCAGAAGGGCTCTTATAATTTGGGAGTCATAGATCCCTTTGGGAGCCTGATTAAAAAAAACCTTCAAATCCTCTTACTGAATAAATGGGTTTTAAACAGTTCATGATCCCCTTGAAATTTAACAGAAAATATTGTGTGTGTATTTTGGGGGGGCAGGGTTGGGCATGGGGTGGGGGAAAAGAGGATCAGATTTTAAACAGAGTCTATGATACCCAAAAGGTTAAGAATTAGTGATCTGGTCCAACTGCTTCATTTGACAGATGAGGAAACCTAAGCCCAAAGAGGGTCAGCAATTTCCCCAGGGTTATGCTAGCCTCAGGATAACCTGAGTCAGACTGCCCTTCTCACTCTCCACCAACACAGTGAGGTCCACAGAGCTGTGCTCATGGCTCCAAGCCCCTCACAGAGAGATCAAGGTTAAGAGTGGACGTGTCATCCCAGCTCCACCCTTAGCCAGCCACTCGACAATGGCCAAGCTCCTGCACGCTCTGGACATCGTTTTATCTTCTCGAATGACAGAGAGAAGGATCCTCTGACTTCTCCACTTCTGAGGAACAGTGTGAGGATGCAAGGACATGCAGAGACAGGGCAGGGGACGGGGAAGAACAGTGGGGAGCAACTGGAGGTAGACCTAGGCTGACAGAGGCCAGGGCTGGGCACGGGATAAATGGGATGGTTGCGTTTTATGCCCCTGTTCATCCCCTGGGGCTCAGTTTCCCCATCGTTCACACCCTATGTAACAAAAGTCTTCCCAAACCTTGCCTCTGAATCATCTGAGTTGATCAGGGTCCTTCTTTGTAAAACAAAGCAAACATGGAAAGCTGGAGTCCTACCCACCTGTTTTAAGCATAAGGGATTTATTAAGCGCATTGGGAGGACTGAAAAAACAGACTGCAGGATGAGCTTCTAGGACTGGTCCCAGAGCCACACGGCAGATCTGGCTGCCAGGGGAGCTGCTGCCTCTGTTGGGGGCAGGACGCTGCCTGCCAGCTCTGACCCACTCTGTGCCTGCTGTGATCTGGTGCCAGCAAAGAGGGAGGACCCCTTCCTGCTGTGTCCCTGTCCCCAGGTAACTCTGTTCTGAGTCAAAGATTGACTCACATTCGTGGAACCAAAATCACTTTCCTGCCCCAACAGCAAGGGAAACTGGAAAATGTAGGCAGTTTTGTTTTGTTTTACTTTTCCTTGGAAAGGTAGGATACGTACGCTGAAGAACTATCAAAATAGGCAGCGGGTGTTGAAAAGATCTGGGCAACTATGAATGACATATACCTATGATAATGCCACCCAAGGTGCTGGGGACACAGTTCCAAAAGGCCTGCTACAACAACAACCATTTTTTGAGGTCTCTCATTTCAATGAAATAATTTTTTAAAAATTCATGTGACTTCTGTATTATATGTGATATCTCTATTAAGACTTAGAGATATATATATCTACATCTACACACACACTATTTATAAGAACACACTATATATATACACATATGTGTTATTTAACATAATAATCATGTTTCTCTGAAAATCTTCTGGTAGAATTGAGGCATAGAGGAGAATATCTGAAGCTAGTCTTTTGGTTTCTCATAACCCTCAGCTGCACACACACCATGATCCTTAAAGGTCTTAGGAAGAGAGTGTAGCTAAATGTCCTGGTTTAGCTGGAACAGGCCTGGTTTATGCCTGTGGGCCCAACGTAATGATTAATAACACCTCTTCCCTCTCCAAAGTGTCCTGTTTAGATGATAAATTATATGGTCATCTTGTTCTTGGGGACACCTAACAGGTCCTGGCCTCTAAGATGTGCTGACAGAGATGTCATTGCAACCTGACCCAGAAATCCCTGGGGGAGAACTAGGCAGTCAGCTGATTTGCTGTTATTCTCCTACCATGAGAGGTTGGACATTCAGGCCCTATGTCACCATCCCCAACCAGTTGAACCGAGACCTCTCGGGACATGGGCTCCTAAGTCCTGTCCCCTAAAAGCCAAGAATGTGTAATTCACAGACTCTCACACACAGGCTATTATCCTAGCCAAGCCACAGCCATCCTTGCTGCCCAAAACTCTCCTCCTCTAGGAACCCTTCCTGACCCCAATCCACTGTAAATATAAATCCTTTAGTATATGACATCCTCACTTAGCACGCAATTCACTGGAGCCTGTTTTCATGCCAGTTTTGCATGAGTTTGATGATTGTTTCATTGAGTGCAGTCCTGCCTCTCCCATCAGATGAGGGACCCCAGGGCCAGGGGCACCTATTGGGTATCCCCTAGGTGCAGGACTGGGTTTCTCACCATCAACCCAGGAGTGGCTAAGGGCAGGAGACTGTCTCCCCTATTAGAGGGAACTCCCAAGGACAGGGGTCCTGTAATCTGCAAGGCAAACATTTCATCTCCTTGCTACTACCTTGCTTTCAGTGCCTAACCAGGCTCAAGGGAAAGTACAGGTATGAGGCTTGTTCTCCAACTACCACCCGACATGGGCGGGTGGAGGGGTGAGATTTGTCCCTGCTGCTCCCCCTCAAAGCAGTTCTAATTTTTCCAGTCTGCCTGGGCCTCCAGGCTGCAGAGCGGACTGTGCTTAATGAAGCGCATTCTCCATCTGTGGTCTGGCCCTCCTGGCAGCTCCAGCTGCCTGAGGCCTGGCTTTGGGGAAAGCAGTAAAGAAGTTCCCTGTCTCAGCCCCCCACCCACTGTGTGCACACCAGGGGATCCACTCCCCCGCGGCCAGCCCCACTCCACCCATGTTAGGCTAACGAGATCCAGACCCCACACCAGAGCTGCCCTGATTGGGTTGACCTATTTAATTAAAACAGCAGCTTCCAAAAATGGACGTTCTGCTCGAAGGCTCTGCCCCTGGCCACAAAGACAGACTCTGGCTGTCTCTGGCCAGCTAGGACTTTGGCACTCCTTCCCAGTCTCTGACTTTCTTCTCTCCCTCCCTCCTTCCCTCTCCTCATTTTTCCAACATCTGTGTCCAGAAAGGAAGAAAAACCCTGTTTGGACTGGCCTCCTTCCATCTGTCATTTTTTTCCCCCTTTCAAACGTCTTGTCTAAAGCAGAGTCAGTTACATAAACATTCCACCTCTTTCCATAAATTGGCCACAGTTTGTGAACAATAGAGTTACTGTGCAGGGGAAGAAGGAGCCCAAGGCCACACCCCACAAGTGCTGGCCCCCCAGCCAAATAGAACCAGAGACTCATTCTTTGAAAGAACCAAGAGGAAATCCAGCATCTTCAGGCGAGACCTTTTCTGTTGTGCTTGGAGCGGTTCCTTCGCCAAACCCCCTCCTGCCCTGCCCTTCCCGCGGCCGCCTTCCATCTCTTAACTTCAAGCTGTTTGAACTGATGCCCAATTTCTGTTTTTTCCTTAACTGCCTGACAGTGTGTGTCACTGTGTGTCCCTGTCCTGAGGGCAGAGTGTGTGGATGATGGAGTCGGTGGTGGTGGTGACGTGTGTGTGTGTGTGTGTGTGTGTGTGTGTGAGTGTGTTGGCAAGATTTTTGGAGGCACACCCTCAAGGTTTTGTTGCCTTTTCTTTAAATAGAAACAGTTAGACCTCACTAATTCAGACCAGTTGGAGAAAAGTCCAGAGGGGAAGAAAAGAAAAGTCTGACTTAACAGAACACAGTTAAACTTAGGCCTCCCTAAGTCTCTGAAGCGCATCCAGTTACTGGAACTGGACTAACCACATTGGCAGATGCAGTCCTGCCAGACTAGCTCCATGAATAGATAAAGACGGCTTTTTACCATCATCTTGAATGCCTAATTAAATGTGAAGGCCACTCAGGGTGTGAAAACACATTTTTTTCTTGGTAGGTCGGATATCTTCCATATTTGTAGTACTTCTCATTGGCTTAGTGAACTATCTTCTTAGCCAGACTGTGTGCTCTTTAAGGACAAGTTCCATATCTCAATCCATTTGATATCCAGTGCCTATTGTATCTTCTAGCACATAGTAAGTGTGCAAAATATATGTTGAACAGTGGATGGGTGAATGGAGAGACAAAACTAATAAGGCAAGAATAGGGGGATGGGGAAAGAGCCTTGCTAGGGGAAGTTTAAGGGAAACTTCTATTGGGCTTATCATGATGAATTGGGAGAAATACCAGAGGGCAGATAACCGAGAATGTTGTCATCACCTTCTGCAGCAAGTGGCAGGAGACAGGGAAAGCAGGGATGGTTGGAGCTGGGCTAGGGGAGTAAGGGACACTGAGACTCAGTACAAAGCAGAGGTGGGAAGGCTGTGACTGATGGAGTTGGTGGGAAGGTATAATTGTGTAAATGGGTCTGGGAGCAGGTATGGGGCTGGAGGCAGATGTGTGTATGGAAAGGTAAAAAGAGATTAATCTGCTATGGGTAAACAAAGTTTGGGAGGTAGATGCTGTATTAGTTAAGATGCTTTTGGCTGCAAGTAATAGAAAATTTAGTTCAGTTGGCTTACACCAGTGGTTCTCAACCAGGGGAAATTTTACTAGAAGCAAGCTAGATTTGGCAAGATCTGGAGACATTTGTGGGTGTCACAACTGGGATAGGGGGTGCTACTGGTATTTAGTGTGTAAAGGCCAGAGATGCTGCTCAACATCCTACAATGCAAAGGATTGATGATGCCCACAACAAAGAATTATGTGGTCCAAGATGTCAATGGTGATGTTGAGAAACCCAAGCTTAGACCAACAAGGAACAATAGAACAGTTCCAGGGTTGGCTATTTTCCGTACTCATTGAGGAGCTGGCTTTGCCTCTGTCATTTATAAGGTCTTTGTTCCCTCAGGACAACAGTGGCTCCAAGTATCACATCTTCTCTCAAAAGCATCCTATTGTCCCTTTTTTAAAACTCAAATTCCCTTCCTGTCTCACTAGCTTTATGTCTGTGCCTGTTCCTAAATCAGCCCTGGGCAGGGGGATTACCTTGATCAGTTTAATTGGGATCCCTCACTCCATCCATACACAGACTTTAGGGTATGGAATTTGAAACCTAAAGAAAATTTACATTCTGTTCAAAAGAAAAATGTGTCTTCTGGAGAGGTAAAAGTGCGCTGTGTGGTCCACAACAGAATCCCCTGGATTACTGGGCTCATGAAACTGAGAAATGCATTCCTGGCCCTCTAGGCTGGAGCTTGCTGCTTAGTTGCCCACTTTGGACCCCCTCAATCAGTCATTCCATAAACAATAGATCGTCACAGATACCTCCTCATGGTGCTAGGGGCATCACAGACATAGTTCCTGCCGACTTGAAGCTTTCGTCTTGTAAGGGAGATGTTAATCAAATAATCTCACAGATGATGTGCAATTATTGACAGAGATATTGTCTTAGTTCATTTACGTTACTGTAACAGAATCCCTGAGGCTGAGCAATTTCTAAAGAAAAGTGTTTTTTTTCGCTCGTTGGGCAGTTCTGCAGGCTGTGCAAGAAGCATGGGTCCCTCTGCTTGGCTTCTGTTGAGGGTCTCAGGCCGCTTCCACTCGTGGTAGAAGGTGAAGGCATGTGCAGAGATCACACGGTCAGAGAGGAAACAAGAGAGAAGGGAGTGGTGCCATGCTCTTTTTAACAACCAGCTTTTGTGGGAACTACTAAGAGAACTCACTCACCACCCCCCAGAGAGGGTATTAATCTATTTATGAGGGATCTGCCCCCATGATCCAAATATCTCCCATTAGGCTCCCACCTCCAACAGTGGGATCAAATTTCAACATGAGGTTTGAGGACAAACACCCAAACTATAGCAGGTATACTATGATTCAAAATAACATGGAATGACAATGACATAAAACAGAAGACCTTACATAGTGGGCATGGGAGAGTCAGAAGAAGTTTCCTTCACTGGACTGAGATCTAAAGAACGAACAAAAATTAGTTCAGTAAAAGACAGGGGACAGAAGAGATTTCCCTGGGAGGGAGACCTGGTGTGCATATTCCTCCTCTTGGGAGGAGCACAGCCCATTCCTGGAATTGACAAAGGGCAGTGTAGTGCAGAGGAGAGGTCCAAGGGAGGAGAGCACAAATTTTGAGGGGTCACAGGGTCTTCCACATGTTAAGGATTTTGGTTTTGATCTTAAGAGCAAGGTGTTGTAAACAAGGATCACTTTGCAGTGTGAAGAACAAACTGAAGAGAAGCAAGCTAGATTTGGGGAAATGGAACTACTGCATGGGGGAGGCAGGCAAGGAGTGATGGTGGGTTGGATCAGAATGGTAGTGAGGATGAAGAGAAGTTGTGAGATTTGAGAGGCATTTAAGAAATAAAATTGACTGAATTTGTTGTGGATCAGGGGTGGGAAGGAAAAAGGATTAAGGATGACTCCCAAGTTTCTGGATTGAGAAAATGGCTGGAAGGTGGAGTCATTTATTGAGAAAGAAAACGGTGGAAAAGGATCAGACCTGTGGGAAAATTAGTGTTTAGTTTTGGATGTGGTGAGATCACAGTCCTGTTGAGACATCCAAGCAGAGATGATGAGTAGGCAATTGGATATATGGATCTAGAGATCAAAGAAAAAATTGCATTAGAAATATAAATTTAGGAGATATCAGCATACAGATGGTATTGTGGTTGTCTATTGCTGAGTAACAAATTACCTCAATACTTAATGACTTACAACAACAATCATTTATTATCTCTTATGGTTTGGTTGTGTTGTAACTTTGGACGTGGTACAGAGTGGATGACTTAACTCCATTCTACAATGTCTGAGGTCTCAGCTGGAAGACTCAATGGCTGGGAGCTGGAACTATCTGATGTTGATGTTGGCTGTTGGCTGAGACCTTAGCTGGAGTTGTTGGCTTCAACATTCACATGCAGCCTCTCCATGTGGCTTGAGTTTCCTCACAACAGGGTGGATTGGTTCTAAAAGTGAGAATCTCAAGAGAGAGAGATCCAGGTGGGAAGTGTAACCTTTATGTGACCTAACCTCAGAAGTCACAGTGTCACTTCTACCATACTTCATTGACCAAGGAAGTCATAAGCCACTGTTCAGATTTAAGGGGAGGGAACTTAAACCCCACTTCTTTGTGGAAGGGGATCAGTTACTTTGTAAGAGGAGTATGTGGGATGGGATACATATGTGGTGTGGCCATCTAGGACAATATAATCTGCCACAGATGCAAATTAAAGGTCTCCCAAAGATTACGATCTCCCAGTGAAACAGAGCACCTAGGATGGAGGCCTGGAGAGACCCTATATGGCAGGATGGAGAATAAGAATCTACAAAGGAGCAAGACGAAGAAGAGGAAAACTAGAGAGTAGGGTATCACAGAAGCCATCAGAAGAAAGTTCATTCATTCATCGAGTATTTATCAAGCACCTACTATATCAGACTATTCTAGTTTCTGGGAATATCGCATTCTGGCAAGTGCAAAATTCCCTGACTTCATGATGATTACATTCTAGGAGGAAAATAGCAGTTAGTTGGGGACTGAAAAAATGTGCCTTGGCTATGGTGACATGAAGGTCATTGGTGACCTTCAGGAAAATGACTTTTTTTAGAAATGGAGCAGAAGCCAGACTGGGGTAGGTTGAGGAATGAATTGAGATGGGGTATCTAATAAATGAGTTTGGAGGTAAAAGCAGCCCCGGGTCTCTGAGGATAAGATACAATCCCCGACAGAGCGTTTCATCTACTCTGTAGCATGTCCTATCGTCAGGCTGGGTGTCTGCACTGGCTCTTCACACTCAGGGACTCAGAAGTGGGAAGGGTCTGAAGCTCTACTGGGACTGATAAGGAACCTGGATGGATGAATTTCTCTGGGGTTCTACTTGGCATTTTGGGGGAGAATGTGCTGCCTATGCACCTTCAGCCTCCAACCCTCAGCCAACAGCTCTGCTGTCTCCCTTACCTTCATGGGTTCTTTCTTGGATGGTTTTGGGTTGCTGCCCAGCCCCATCCTGAGCTTGCAACCCAGATTCTGGCCACGTCAGTTTCTGTGCTGGCTATGCCTGGCCTCCTCTCCTTCCTTCCTTCTATCTCCCTCTATTCGAGGCCCACTTCAAGACACTGTCTCCATGCAGAAGCACCCATTCCAGCCCCCATGGGTACCCTCACCCACTGAAGGCTGCACCATGCTTGGCCCTGCACCACACATGGTTTGGATGGGCCCATTACCTTTGTGTCTTATTTAGCCTCCCATACCACAGGTGACCTCCTTGAAAGAGGCCAGGTTGAAGATGTTGCCTATGTCTTTACAGTGACCCTGAGCATAGCTCAGCATTGGACTAAGTAAATAAATAGCAAGGGCCCAATATTTGTTGCATCTGTTGAATGACTTGATACAAAGCCTACCTGCAGCCTCCCACACTTGCTCCAGACTACCTGCCCTACAAGCCTGTAGCAGTAGCTGAATTCAGGATAGGGATCAGCGGCTGATTTTTCAAGAACCTGCTTGCAGAGCTCCTGGGGAATAAACATCAAGAGAGGGCCTCTCTGTACTCAGGAAGCTTGGAGTTCAACATGGAAAAGGATACAGTTCCCCATGCCCACAAGCACCTCCAAATAAGTTAGAACACACCAACCCACAGCAATAGAACAAATCCATTTAGGTATGGTGAATACATAGAGAACAAAAAATTGACCAAGGGACAATGGTCTTCTCTGGTAGTGTTTTCTGCAAGTGAAATGTCTTATACTTGATAGGGGAAAAATTTAAAGTATTACTTGTTAGCTGTATCACCTTCTACAAATCACATAACCCCTCTGAGCCTCAGTTTTCTAATCTTTAAAATGGAATAATAATACCCACTACATGGAATTGTTAGGAGAAGTAAATGGGATCATGTGCAGTCAATTATTTGTGGACTCCGTATCTTATTATTTGTGGACTCCGTATCTGCAAACTCACCTACTCACTAAAATTTATTTGTAATCCCTAATATTTAAAGTGTTTTGGGGTCATCTGTGGACATGTGCAGAGCAGTAGGAATTTGAGTTGCCCAACACACTTGTTCCCAGCCGAGGTAAAACAAGGCTCACTCTGCCTTCTTGTCTCAGCTTTCATGCCGTAAACAAGTGTGCTCATTGAAGTCCCTTTAGTGCCATGTTTTTGGATTTTTGTGCTTTTTCGTTGGTGATTCCACTCTCTAAATTTGTCCCCGAGCATAGTGCTGAAGTAATGTCTTCTGTCCCTAAGCATAAGAAGGCTCTGATGAGCCTTACCAAGAAAATAAGGGTGTCAGATAAGCTTCATTCAGGCACAAGCTACAGTGCAGTTGCCATGAGTTCGATGTTAATGCGTCAATGAAATGTATTAAATAAACCAAAGCACACAGAAAACAAGGCTACGTATTGATCAGTTGATGCAAATGTTGTGACCAGAGGCGCACAGGAACCTAACCCTATGTTTCTACAAGGAGCAAGAAGGTTCAGGGTTGGCAGCGACTTTATAGAACATGAGTACCGTAAGTAATGAGAGTCAACGATGTGTAGAAAGCACCTATGCGGTACATGGTGTAGATGAGAATGTTCAGGAAATGTTGACTCCTAATCTCAGTGAGAAGGCGGCAGGAAGCACTCCAGGCAGTTTATTGCCATAGTTGCTCATGCTTTGCCAGGAATTTGGCTCCTGAAAGAGTCAAAAAGGAATTTTTGCATATCACCACACCATTCCCGCTCTCTCTTTAGAGATAGTGTTACAACAAGAGGTTGTAACCACCTCTCATAGCTCTGCCAGCCACAATTATATTCTTGTTAATAAGTTTCTGTCTTATTCCTCTTATAACTGTGGGTGCTTCAGACAGGGAGCTCTAGGCAGGGGCTGTGTCTTCCCAGAGCCCGAGGGATTCAAAAGGAGGATGTCTCCTGCTTTCTCTGTGTTCTCTGCCTTCCTTCCCTCTCAGTCCCAACTATCTTGTGTTTCAGTGGCTGCTTGCACGTTGCTTGATCCTGGGAGAAGAAAAAAAGAAACAAATAAATGCCTTGTCTGGATCCAGCCGTCCACCACTCCCCACCCCCCACTCCTACAGAGGGACAGAGAGGAGGTCTCTAAGCTCCAGCCTGGGGGAAGACATGTAGGGCAGGCAGGAGGGACCCTGACCACCAGGTTTCCCCCATAGGAGAGAGGCCCTGCCCTAATAGGGCTACTTCTGTCTCCTCCCGGGCAGGAATGGAAACAGCGAGAACAAGGAAAAGGGACCAGAGGTTTTCCCTACACATGGGTCTGATTAGACTGCCATTCCTGAGGCGCTCTGGGCTTGAACGCTTTCTCCCCAGGAAGCCAGACAGCCAACTGGAGAAAATCTGCAAACCTGTGCTGAGGCCAGGCTTACAGAGGAGCCCAGTGGGGTGGGAGGGCTGTGGGCACTTGATCTTTATCAGAGCCCTCTGTTCCCGGCCTCCTGCCAGCTCCCAGTAGCCCCCGGCCAGGATCCTCCAGGAATCCAGAGCCTGAGGATTGGGTTACCTTCTGAATTCTATTAGCACAGGCGGGCGGGCGGGGCTGGGGCGCTGGGGGACCAGTGGGGAGCCGTCCAGCGGCCTTTGGTGCCAAGTAGGCGCCTTCCGTTGCTTGTTTCTGCCTTTCCAGCTCCGACTCCCCCTCTGCCCTCATCTCTTATGCTTGCTGCAGGCAAGGGCATGGATTATGTATGTATAAACTAAAATAGGTGATGGGTTTTTCAGATGTTCATAGGAAACAGAAGTGATAGTAATAACAGCAAAACTGGGTGCCAGGCACTTTCTAATTGCTTTGCATATACAGTCATGTGTTGCTTCACGATGGGGATATGTTCTGAGAAAAGTGTCCTTAGGTGGTTTCTTTGCCATGCGAACATCATAGGGCGCACTTACACCAACCTAGATGGCACAGCTCGCTACACACCTAGCTGAATGGTACAGCCTATTGCTCATGGGCCACAAACCTGTACGACATGTTATTGTACTGGATACCGTAGGCAATTGACGACACAATGGTAAGTATTTGTGCATCTAAACGTATTTAAACACGGAAAAGGTACAGTCAAAATATAGTATAAGAGATTAAAAAAATGGTACACCTATATAGGGCGCTTACCATGAATGGAGCTTGCAGGGCTGGAAGCTGCTCTGTGTGAGTCAGTGAGGGGTGAGTGAATATGAAGGCCAGGGCATTATGGCACACTACTGTAGACTTCATAAACATGGAACACATAGGCTACACTACATTCATTTAAAAAATTATCTTTCTTCAATAATAAATTAATCTTAGCTCACTGTAAACTTTTACTTTATCAACTTTAAGAAAATTTTAAAACTTTTTGACTCCTTTTTAATAACACAGCTTAAAACACATTGCACAGCTGTACAAAAATATTCTCTCTCTTTATAGCCTTATCCTATAATCTTTTTTCTACTTCTAAAATTTTTGATTACTTTTACTTTTTAAAATTTTTTGTTAACATCTAAGACACAAACACACATATTAGCCTAGGCTTATGTAGGGTCAGGACCATCCATATCACTGTTTTCCGCCTCTACATCTTGTCCCAATGGATTCCACGTGGAGCAACCACACACAGGGAGCTGTCATGTCCTACGATAACTAGGCTTTCTTCTGAAATACCCCATGCAGGACAGTTAACATTTTTTTAATAAGTAGAAGGAATACATAATAAAATAATAATAAAAAGTATAGCATAGTAAATACATACTGCAATAACTAGTCATCTATAATCATTATCAAGTATTATGTACTGTACATAATTGTAGGTGCCAGACTTTTATATGACTAGCAATGCAATCAGTTTGTTTACACCAGCAGTGCCACAAACATGTAAGCAATGTGTTGTGCTATGACATTATGATGGCTATGAAGTCACTAGAAATTTGACAGGAATGTTTCAGTTCCATTATAATTTTATGGGACCACCAAAGTGTTTACATTCCAATGTTGACTGAACAAAAACTCCATCAAAAAGTGGGCAAAAGACATGGACAGAACTTTGTTGAAAGAAGATAGACAAATGGCCAAGAAACATATGAAAATATGCTCAAGGCCGGGCGTGGTGGCTCACGCCTGTAATCCTAGCACTCTGGGAGGCCGAGGCGGGCGGATTGCCCAAGGTCAGGAATTCGAAACCAGCCTGAGCAAGAGCGAGACCCCGTCTCTACTTAAAATAGAAAGAAATTAATTGGCCAACTAAAAATATATAGAAAAAATTATCCAGGCATGGTGGCACATGCCTGTAGTCCCAGCTACTCGGGAGGATGAGGCAGTAGGATCGCTTGAGCCCGGGAGTTTGAGGTTGCTGTGAGCTAGCTGATGCCACGGCACTCACTCTAGCCCGGGCAGCAGAGTGAGACTCTGTCTCAAAAAAAAAAGAAAATATGCTCAACATCACTAATCATCAGGGAAATGCAAATTAAAACCACAATGAGATACCACCTTACTCCTATCAGAATGGACATTACTAAAAAGTCAAAAAACAATAGATGCTGGTGTGGATGCAGAGAGAAAGGAATGCTTATACACTGTCGGTGGGACTGCAAATTAGCACAACCTCTATGGAAAACAGTACAGAGATTCCTCAAAGAAATAAATGTAGACCTACCATTCAATCCAGCAATCCCACTGCTGGGTGTCTACCCAAAGGAAAAGAAGTCATTTTATCAAAAAGACACCTTCACTTGAATGTTTATCACAGCACAATTCACAATTGTAAAGATGTGGAGTCAACCTAAGTGTCCATCAATTGATGAGTGGATAAAGAAAATTTGGTATATATATATATATATATACACACACACCATGAAGTACTACTCAGCCATAAAAAGGAATGAAATAATATCTTTTGCAGCAACTTGGATGGAAGCGGAGAACATTGCCCTAAGTGAAACATCTCAGGAACGGAAAAACAAACACCACATGTTCTCATGAATAAATGGGAGCTAAGTAATGGGTATTCATGGTCACTAAGTGGTGGAAAGGACATTGGAAACTAAGAAGGGAAGAGAGTGGAAGAGGGGTGAGGGATAAAAACTTACCTATTGGGTACAATATATACTTTTCTGGTGACAGGCACACTAAATGCCCTGAATTCAGCATTATAGAATTCATCCATGTACAAGAACATTTATACCCACTAATATTTTGAAATAAAAACTATTAAAAAAAAGAAATTAATTTCTTTAAAGTTCTGGAGGCTAGAAGTTTGAGACCAAGGTGTTGGCAGGGTTGGATTCTTCTGAGGTTCTTTCCTTGGCTTCTGGATGGACATCTTCGCCTCCCTATATCTTCATACTAGTGTCTCTCTGTCTGTGTTGGCTATGGTCTGAATGTTTGTGCCCCCTCCCGCCCCAGTTTTCATATGTTGAAATCCTAACTCCTGATGTGATGGTGTTAGGAGATGGGGCCCTTGGGAGGTGATATGGTCATGAGGGTGGAGCCCTCATGAATGGGATTAGTGCCCCTATAAAGAGGCCCCAGAGAGCTTCCTTGTTCCTTCTACCACGTGAGGATACAGTGAGAAGGTGCTGTTTATGAGGAAAGGGCCCTCACCAGACACTGAACCTGCTGGAGCCCCAATCTTGGACTTCCCATCCAACTGTAAGAAACAAATGTTTGTTGTGTCTAAATCTCCTAGTTTATGGCATTTTGTTATAGCAGCCTGAATGGACTAAGATAGGGCCTTTGGCCTAATCATTTTTCTTATAAGGACACCTGTCATATTGGATTAGGGCCCACCCATAGGACGTAATTTTAACTTAATTGCCTCTTTAAAGACCTTATCTCCAAATAATGTCATTCTGAGGTACTGGGAGTCATGACCCAAACACATGAATTTCTGGGAGTGATACAATTCAACCCACAACAATCTCATTTACAGAAAAGATGACATAGACTCTAAGATGCCAAGTAACTTGCCTAAGGTCACACAGTAATCCAAATGCCTTACTTCAAAACCTATGTTGCTCCATGTATCTACAGTTTATTCTTTTTTATTTTTCAGTTGTATTCCTTGAATGCCTAAATCACTGTTTTCTTGTACATTTTTTAATTGATGGCTGTTTGTGCTGTTTCAAGGCCATTATGAATAAAGCCACCATGAATATTATTATGCAAGTCTTTTTATGGCTAGAACTCAATTTCTCTTGGCTAGATATCTGGAAGTGTAATTGCTGAGTAACAGGGTAGATGAAACATTTGACTTTGTAAGAAACTGTCAAACTGTTTTCCAAAGTGTTTATTGCATTTTCACTCCCACCAGCAATGTACAAAAGTTCTGGTTGTTCCATATCTTCCTCAACATTGGGTTGTTTATCTCTTTGTTTTTGATTTGTAGGAGTTTTTTTTTTTTTTTTTTTTTTTTTTTTTTTTTTTTTTTTATTAATCATTTTTTGTGGTTTTTTTTGTTTGGTAGGGTGTA
>CAUYRT010023162.1:0-24181 GCA_963574885.1 Lepilemur ruficaudatus
GGATAAAATGTTACAGAGATACCATTTTTCGGTTTGAATTACTAGATTAAATTTGGAGGTAGAAACTGTGGCAAAATATGAAATACATGTGCAGTGACTTTCGGTTAGCAATGGATTATAGCACGGGTCCTCCAAGGCTTCGAGCAATGGGCAGAGTTTAAAACAATGTCAGTTTTGTTCCCTTTGTTATTTTATAGTAGCTTTGAATAAATCTTAGGGGTCATTGTCACTTAAATAATATTGTATGTAAGTCTTTCAAATTAAAATTATACCTGAATGAAGTTGTTTGTATACATAAAGGATATATGTGTACAATGACCTTTTCCCCCCTGAACTTGTTTTATTTTTTTAAGTTTTTTTTTTTTACAAAACTGGAAATTATTTGCTTTTTTTCGTTTTTGTCTGTTATTTTATCATAAAGAATTGATCAATATGTAAATATGTGATTTGCACCATGTTGACTTACTTACAAGTGTCGCTGCAACTTTTTAGAAAACATAACCCCTAATATATGTTAATCGAGGCCCGGGGAGCCCGTGGGCGAGAAGGCCGTCCGTCCTGTCTCAGGTGGACGGCGTACTTTCCTGATGAGCAAGGGAAGCACAGTGGAAATACACCCGAACTGTTTTATTGCAGTAATTTTTTTCATATCTGAAATTGTATTATTTAATATTTTGAATAAGATTTTAAAAAATAAATGGCAAAGACACAAATCCATGACCGTGTAAGTGCGTTTCATTTCAGTGGTGACGGCTGGGTGGTGACGGGGCGGTGGTGAGTCTGGGAGGGCGCCGGCCTGCCTGGCGTGCACTTGTCCCTCGGTGCTAGAGCTCGGCCTGGGGAGTTCCGCTGACGTTTTCGCATCCTTGTTGAGGGCCGAGTTACTGCCCGGTGCCGAAGTTTATGGCAAACTGTAGCAAAGTAGGATGGCAAGAAAGTAAAACAGCTAATTCAATGTGCTCTTTGTAGCATCCTGGGGTCCCTGTTGTCTGGGAGGGAAGGTCACTTTGACCCCAGGGGTCATCCTCCTCGGCGGATCTGGGCTCCTCGGGTACCTCCTGGTGGCACAGTCTTTGCTGCCTGAGGCCCAGTGCTGCGATCACACAGCCTCGGACTTTTGGAGCATCAGATCGTATGTTGATTAAAAATGCTGCTAGAGTCTCAGAGGCGCTAGAGCTGCCGGACTAGCGTCCCAAGACCTGCATGTGGGTCTCACGCCACTGGTGTATCCTACTGTGTGGTGTCGTCTGCTCCCTTCTCCCAGACCCGCTTTCCGGATGGACAGGAGCTCTGCACCAGATGTTGGCACTAACAGGTTACATTTTGCCTCCTGTTTCCGTCTCTTAATGAAAAGGAGTGTGCTGAAACTTGTGAGGCATTGAGATGGAAGTGGGCGTGTCTTGCCTGAGTTCCTGGTTTCAGATGTGCGCTGAGGGGGTGGGTGCAGGCTCTCTGCAGCTTGTCCACAGTGTCCCCACAGACTGAGCTGCTTGAGAACAGGACCTGGCTTTCACTCCTCTCCGGCCCCAGACTCAGCGCGGTGCCTGGCACCTGCGAGGCCCCTTCAGGTTGTTGCTCAGGGAAGTATTACAGAAGGGAAACCATGGCAACCCAGGCTGTGCACAAGATCACATGGTTGGCACGTGGTCTGATACTGCCAACGCCCTGGACACACAACTGCACGTAGGGGTCAGAGCCACGGCGTAGCGTGCCCGTCTGTATCTGCACATCCACGTTCCTGCGTGAAGCCAAAGCGCACACTAATTGCGTGGGATGCCACCCCTTCTCCCCAAACCCAGGTTCTGGTCAGAGCAGCTGCTGCCCACTGAAGGTGAGGGAGAAGGTCACTGCTGGCACAGCTGCCGCATTGTTCCAGCTCCCCCACCTTGTGTGTGTGTGTGTTGTGGGGTGCAGGTCGGGGCTGGCTTTGCCCTCTGCCTCCTTCCAGCCTGGCTTGGAGGACGCGGTTCATCCTTCCCGGCAGAAGTTCAGGAGGTTAAAAGTGTTCTGAGGCTCAGATGTCTTCCAAGGGATCAGAAAAGAAGGCTGTCCCGAGGCTTGTCGGTCTGGCCTGATCCGGCACAGCCTGAACCGGAGTATTATGGGGTGGTTCTCTTCAATCAGCTGGATTCTGTTTACTTGCGTTCTCACTTTGGTGTTGGGAGGGGAAGTTGCTGGGACAGGTTGGGGAAAGGGAGCTGTGGCCATATGTGACTCAGCTCAGTGGCCCTCTGTGCCGATGACCCACCGTCTAGGCTGTTTAACTCCAGGGAGCCTGCTTCTGGTAAGCAGCAGCTTCCACCCTCCGAGCTAGCAGCCCACCTCTCTTCCAGCTCCTTCCTAAAGAGTCCCAGACATCTGCTACCGTTAACAAGGCCACAGCTTTGAAAGGCCCTGCTCCTTACTTAGGAAGCCTTTTTCCACCTGGGACCTTCGCATCTCTGCTCTGAAACCCTGTGCTGCTTTCTCTCAGAACCCGCAAACCGCCTCATTTCTCTGTTGGGAAACCCAGAGATGCCACATTCTGGGAACCCGTGACTTCCTGGGAGCCTTTCTCCTCCTAGGGCCCTTTGTGCTCCGCTCCCGGGCCGTCCCTGGTGTGTGGGCGGGACAGCTCTCCCACCCGAGACCGTGCCAAAGGAGCAGGGCCTTGCAGGGGGCCCTGGAGTCACGCAGGTCTGGGGCGGATCCCTCTCTAGGCTGGGGGTCCTCCCCAGGCCTCCAGAGAGACAAACGCATTTCTGACTGTTCCTAGGAAGTGAGGAAGGCTCAGGTGTCTCGAGGGCCTTGCTGGGGTTGAGGTTGTCCTGGTCCATGTCGCACCTACCTGGTCTTCTCGGAAGACCTAGGGAGACATGGAGGGAAAGGAGGGGTGTGGGTTGAGGCCAGGGCTGGATGCCCTTGGTCTGGATTCTTTGTGTCTGTTACAACCTCCTGCCTTGTGAAACGAGGGATGGATTAGCTCACAGGTCTGTTAGGAAGATTAATGAATTGATGTTTGGGAAAGGACTTTGTGGGTGGGGAAGAGTTTTCCCACCGTGTCGCTGATCACAGAAGAGCCAGCGCAAGCCTTGGGCCCAAGGAGGGACAGCTGGGGGCAGCTGCTCAGGAGTGGCCCCCAGCCCCGGGGCTTCCTTGAGGCACGCAGCCGGTCAGAGCTGGCTTTATCCTGAACCCCCCAGGCAGGTACGGTCCTGCTAGGTAACAGATGGGGTTTCCTTGGAGCCTCCCAACCCGACGCCCTGTTCTCCATCCTCTTCCTTTCCCTGAAACAAGGCCAAAGGGTCCTTCCTGTCACCCCCTGAGCTGTTCCCAAGAACAGAGAGGCCAGAAGCAAGGGGACCCAGGACACCCGAGAGGGGCCACTTCTAGGCTCCATAGCATGCCGGAGCCTCTCCTCTGGGGAAGCAGGGAGGCAAGCAGGGCTCCGGCTGCGGAGGGGCTCTCTCAGGTGTCCACACTCTGCCATTGCCATGGCGTTGCGTTAAAAGCCACACACCTGGACTCCTTCGCTCGGGCCCTGTGCTGCTTGCTGGGATGACAGAGCAGGTCAGAGAGACACTGTCCTGGTGTCCACTGTTAGATGGAGAAGAAAACAGTTAGCTACAGTGAAGCGTGCAAATGCTACCAGCTGAAGACTGTATTTCCCGGTTCCCTGACGCAGATGTGACTTAGACTCGTTCCCGCGGCAGCTGACGCTGAGCGGAGACTCACTGCCGGCCAGCACTCACTGTCCTGTGTGTGCACAGCGGCCCAGCAAGGGAGTTACTGTCACCGTCCCCATTTAGCAGACGGGGAGACAGAGCACAGAGAGTGTAAGTAACTTGCGCAAGGTCACCAGCTGATACGGGGCAGCGGGGACTTCGGCGAGGGCCCAGTCTTTCCCCGGACTCCCTGTTCTCCACCACGGACTCCCTGTTGCTTAGAAGACGGGGCGCTACGGCAAGGTAAGAAAGGAGATGTTATCCGAAGGCTCTCTACCCTCTTCTACCCTCGGGCCTTAACATGTGGGTTGGTCCGTTAAAATTTCTTTTTTTATGCATGTAACAGAGCGCGTTATAGAGAAACGCGTGAGGCAAACACACAGCTTAACACTGTTACGAAGCAAATGCTTGTGCTGCTACTTCCCAGGCAGAGAAGTGGAATTTTGCTGACACCCCAGACCCCCTCCCCACAGGGAACTGTCATTTGGACCTTCGTGGCAATCATTTTTTTCCCTTTTCTTTTTAGATTTATCGCCTTGCAGGAAGTGTTTGCATCTCTGGTGGGCATGTATTCAGGAGATGAATTGCTGGATGTGTAGGTTTAGCTTGCATAGCTGATGCCAAACAATTTTCTAAGGTGACTGAACCGATTTAAATTAATGTTTCTTCTAACACGTGCAATTTCCTGTTGCTCTGTACGTCCTTGCTGACACTCGGCATTGTCAGTATTGTTTTTTTTTTTTTTTTTTGAGACAGAGTCTCACTCTGTTGTCCGGGCTCGAGTGAGTGCCGTGGTGTCAGCCTAGCTCACAGCAACCTCAAACTCCTGGGCTCAAGCGATCCTCCTGCCTCAGCCTCCCAATTAGCTGGGA
Source organism: Lepilemur ruficaudatus (assembly GCA_963574885.1). Taxonomy (NCBI): domain Eukaryota; kingdom Metazoa; phylum Chordata; class Mammalia; order Primates; family Lepilemuridae; genus Lepilemur; species Lepilemur ruficaudatus. The sequence continues at coordinate 4,577 of CAUYRT010023162.1, forward strand.
CTACAGGCATGTGCCACCATGCCCGGCTAAATTTTTTAATATATATTTTTAGCTGGCCAATTAATTTCTTTCTATTTATAGTAGAGATGGGGTCTCACTCTTGCTCAGGCTGGTCTTGAACTCCTGACCTTGAGCTATCCACCCGCCTCGGCCTCCCAGAGTGCTAGGATTACAGGCGTGAGCCACAGCGCCCGGCCCTGTGTTAGCTTTTTGAGGAACTGTCAAACTCTACCACGACAGCCGCATCATTTTACATCCATACTAGCAATGTACGAGTGTTCCAACTTTTCCACATCCTTGCCGGCATTTTTTATTGCCCGTTTTTAATTTATTTGTAAAATTATAGCCATCTGAATAAGTGAAGTGGTTTTGATTTTCGTATCCCTAACGACTAAGGATGTTGAATATCTTTTCTTATGCTAATTGGCCACTTGTGTATCTTGGGAGCAATGTCTGTTCAAGTACTTTGTCCATGTTTTATTACAGCTGGATTGTCTTTTGTTGTTGAATTTTAGGAGTTCTTTATGTATTCTGGATCTTAATCCTTATCAGATATATGACGTATTAGTCAGGGTTCTCCAGAAAAGCAGAGAACCCTCCGTCCCTCCCTTCCTTCCTTCCTTCCTTCCTTCCTTCCTTCCTTCCTTCCTTCCTTCCTTTTTCCCTTCCTCCCTTCCTCCCTTCCTCCCTTCCTTCCTTCCTTTCCTTTCTTTCCCTATCTCTCTATATGTGTATATGAATTGGCTCCTGTGATTATGGAGGCCAAGAAGTTCCATGACCAGCCATGCGCAAGCTGGAGAACCTGGAAAGCTAATGGTGTAATTCGGTTCAGGGCTGAGGTCTGCGAACCAGGGGAACCAATGGTGCAAACATTCTGGTAAAGTCCAATTTATCTATTGTTTCTTTTGTTGCTCATGCTTTTGGTGTTATATATAAAAAATTCATTGCCAAATCCAAGGTCGTAAAGATTTACTTCTGTATTTTCTTCTAAGAGCTCTTATGTTTACAACGTTGATCTATTTTTAGTTAATTTTTGTATGTGGTATGAGACAAGGTTCCAACTTCCTTCTTTTGCGAGTGGAAATCCAGTTGTCCCCAGAACCATTTGTTGAAGAGAATGTTCTTTCCCTATTGACATCCTTGTCAATAATCAATTGGCCACAGACGCACGAGTTTATTTCCTGACTCTCAATTCTATTGCATTGGTCTATATATCTACCATTGTGCCAGTACCACGTTGTTTTGATTTCTGTACCTTTGTAGTAATTTTATTTTTTTATTTTTATTTTTTATTTCAGCATTTTATGGGGGTACAAGTGTTTAGGTTACATATATTGCCTTTGCCCACCCGAGTCAGAGCTTCAAGCGTGTCCATCCCCCAGATGGTACATACCACACCCATTAAGTGTGAATATACCCACCCCCTCCTTCCACCCTCCCACCTGCCTGACACCCGATGAAAGTTATTTCTATATGTGCACATAAGTGTTGGTCAGTTAGTACCAATTTGCTGGTGAGCACATGTGGTGCTTGTTGTTCCACTCTTGTGATACTTCACTTAGTAGAATGGGCTCCAGCTCCATCCAGGATAATACAAGAGGTGCTAGATCACCATTGCTTTTTGTGACTGAGTAGAACTCCATGGTACACATACACCACATTTTATTAATCCACTCATGTATTGATGGGCACCTGGGTTGTTTCCACATCTTTGCAATTGTGAACTGTGCTGCTATAAACATTCGAGTGCAGATGTCTTTTTTATAGAATGTCTTTTTTCCTTTGGGTACATGCCCAGTAGTGGTATTGCTGGATCAGATACTCAACATCTCTAATCATCAGGGAAATGCAAAACAAAACCACAATGAGATATCACTTAACCCCAGTGAGAAGGGCTTTTATCAAAAAGTCCCAAAACAATAAGCGTTGGTGTGGATGCGGAGAGATAGGAACACCCATACGCTGCTGGTGGGACTGCAAACTAGTGCAACCTCTGTGGAAAGTAATATGGAGATACCTCAAAGAGCTAAATGTAGTAATTTTTGAATTAGTCCTCTGAATTTGTTCTTTTTTTCTTTTCTTTTCTTTCTTTCTTTTTTTATTTTTTGAGACAGAGTCTCACTCTATCGCCCTGGGTGAGTGCTGTGGCATTAACGTAGCTCACAGCAACCTCAAACTCTTGGGCTCCAGTGTCCTCCTGTCTCAGCCTCCTGAGTAGCTGGGATACAGGCATGAGCCACCACACCTGGCTAATTTTTTTTATTTTTTTGTAGAGATGGGGTCTTGACTCTTGCTCAGCCTGGTCTTGAACTCCTGACCTCAAGCAATACTCCTGCCTCAGCCTCCCAAAGTGCTAGGATTACAGGTGTGAACCACTGCACCTAGCCTCAAACTGATTTTTGTGTGTTGATCTTGTACCCCGAAACTTTGCGGAACTCATTTATTAGTTCTAGTAGCTTTCTGTGGCTTCTTTGGGATTTTCAAATATGCCATTACATTATCTACAAATACAGGTAGTTTTACTTCTTCCTTTTTTTTTTTTGAGACAAAATCTTCCTCTGTTGCCTAGGCTAGGGTGCAGTGGTGTCATCATAGCTCACAGCAACATCAAACTCCTGGGCCGAAGCAATCCTCCTGCCTCAGCCTCCCAAGTATCTGGGACTACAGACATGCACCACCACACCTGGCTAATTTTTTATTTTTTGTAGAAATGATGTCTCGCTATGTTGCCCAGGCTGGTCTTGAACTCCTGGCCTCAAGCAATCCTCCCACCTTGGCCTCCCAGAGTGTTAGGATTACAGGTGTGAGCCACCACGCCTGCCCTCTTCTTCCTTCTTTTTAATTTGGATGCCTTTTATTTCTTTTTCTTGTCTAAGTACTCTGGCTAGAATTTCCAGTACCATGTTGAACAGAAGTAGTGAAAACAGGCTTCTTGTCTTATTACTGATCTTGGGGGGAAGTTTTCAGTCTTTCACCACGGAGTATGGTTTTAGCTGTGTGTGTGTCTCATAAATCCCCTTTATCATCTCAAGAAAGTTCCTTTCTATTCCTAGTTTTCTGAGTGTTTTTTTTTTTAAATCATAAAGGTTGTTTCAGCTTGTCAAATGCCTTTTCTGCATCAATTGAGATGATTATGTAGTTTTTTCCCCTTTCCTTCTGTTGATGTGGTATGTAATACTCATTGGTTTTCTTATGTTGACTCATGTTTGCATTCCTGGGATCAATTTCACTTGGTCGTGGTATGTAATCTTTTCAATATGCTGTTGGATTTTGTTTGACAGTATTTTTTGAGGATTTATGTATTTATATTCATAGGGAGATTGGCCTGTGATTTTTTTCTTGTGATGTCTCTATCTGGCTTTGGTATATCATAGTAATGCTGGTTTCATGGAATGAATTAGTGTTAATTAATTCTTTTTTTTTTTTTGGAAGGATTAGTGTTAATTTTTCAAGTGTTTGGCAGAATTTGCCAGTGAAGCCATCTAACCCTGGACTTAACTTTTCTTGGGACGTTTTGATCACTGATTCAATCTCTCGTTACAGGTCTGCAGAGATTTTTCTGTTTCATCTTGAGTCATTGAAGAGATTTGTGTATTCCTAGGCATTTGTCCATTTTTCCTAGCTTATCGAATTTGTTGGCTTGCGATTGTTCATGGTATTCTCTTTTAATCCTTTCTATTTCTGCAAGGTTGGTGTTAATGTCCTCGCTTGAATTTCTGACTTCAGTTATTTGCGTCTTCTCATTTTTACCTGTGTCGGTCTAGCTAAAGGTTTGTGATTTTTGAAGAATTGACTAAAACAAAGATATTTATAGTGTACAACATGTCTTGGAACGTGTCATGTATACATTGCGAAACGGCTAAATCGAGCTAATTTAATATAAGCATTACCTTACATACTTACTATCTTTATGGTGAGAACACTTAAAATCTACTCTCTTAGCAGCTTTCAAGAATACGATACGTTGTCACTAACTACTGCCGCCATGTTGTGCAACCGACCTCTTGAACTTGTTCTTTTTATCTGACTGAAGTTTTGCATCCTCTGACCTGTATCTCCCTGATCCCCCCGCCCCACTCCCGGCCCTGGGAACCACCACTCTGCTCTCCATGTCTATGAGTTCAACTTTTTTGGATTTTATGTATAAGTGAGATGATGTGGGGTTTGTCTTTCTGTGCTTGGCTTGTTTCACTTAGCATAATATTCTCCGGGTTGGTCCGTGTTGTCACAACTGACAAGATTTTCTTTTTTTTAAAGGCTGAATAGCATTCCATTTTGGATAGATAACGTATCTTCTGTCCCCACTCCTCTGCTGGTGGGCACTGAGGTCGGGTCTATACCTTGGCTATTGTGACTAGTACTGCAGTTAACACTGGAAGTCATTCACCTCATCGTTGCCACCAAATAGTTTGTTGATTTCTTATTAAAAGTCCAGTTCTGCCTGTATTAGTCTGCCCTTCTGCAGCAAGAAAGTTAGGGTTGCCCTGCTGCCTGGTGGGGAGTGAACGGGAGCATGACCCTCCCCAAGGGTTATGCCCAGTTATGCCCCGTAGACTGGGCTTCTTTGCCGCTGATGGTTATGAACGCACAGACCAGACTCTTGGCTTTGGGCCTGCAGGCGGAAAGCCATGTAGCCGACAGTGTTCCAGCAGAGGAGGGACACACAGGGGCATCTTTCAGCCCGTTAGGAAGGAGGCCCGGCCAAGGCAAACACTGGAACGGGGAAGCTAGGCTAAGGCACGCCACGTTTGTGAGGAACACGCAGCTGGGCGTCTCCCTCTGCTCCAGGCGACACAGGCAACCCATTCATCCAGCAGACGTCCAGTGAGCCGGGCCCGGTGCTGGGTTCTGGGAATGCAGGGCGAGGCAAAGATTCATCAAGGACGTGGTACTTGAATTGGCTTCTGGGGCCAAATCTTGGTTCCAAAAAAAATTGAGAAAAAAAGTTGCCATGAGCTCATCTTTTCCACATTTGAAGAGAAGAACATACCAAAGTTCGTATATTGGAAAGAGACCCAGAGGTTTCATTTTGGAGCTTGAGAGCTGCTTGGAGTGGGGCCTCTGGCCTTGCCTAACTCACTGCCACGCTCTCAAGAGCCCGCAGTGCTTCCATGGCTGAAGAGGGGAACAAGCTCTGGCCTTTGGGGAGGCCTGGGGACTCCTGGCTCCCTCCTCCTCCTTTCCTGTCCCGGAAACAGACGTCTGGGCTTGGGGAGGTCTACCCGGCATTGTAGGTCGGACATGGCCCTGTGGACTCCATCCCTGCCTTACTCCTGGGGCCGGACCCGCCCTTCTTGCCCTCCTGGCACCTTCAGCCTGTGACTGAGCGCCCGGCATGTAGAGCAGTGTGGTTCTGTCTCAGGTGCCCTGCCTCCCACGCTGGGGCAGGGAGACTGCAGCCAGGGTGAGCAACAAGGGGGTCTGTGTGTTCTTTTGATAAGTGAATCCACCTCCGTCAAATAAAGTCTTGGTGTTTTCTCTGAAAATTCAGCTTCTGTTGAAGGGAGGTGTCTGCAGAGCCTAAGACTCCAGAGACTCCCTAAGTTTCCAAAGATGATTTCTGGGTTTCCTTTGGTCAGTTTTATGAATACATCTCGGATTCCTTTCTTGGTCCTATTTTTGTGAGTCTCTGGCTTTGGGGTCTGGGGTCATGAGTTGAGGGAAGGCAGGCAGAGCTGTCTTGCTTGTTGGGGGTAGTTTTGGGGTTCTCTTGGCCACGATGGTGGATAAAACCTCCAGTGTGGGGTTCAGGTGCTGCCCAGGTCCATGTGCCTGGACCATGCCCTCAACCATCCCTCGTGCTGGTTTCCCCACCGTCTCTCTCTGCCCCCACCGGGCTGTATAGTCCTTTTCTACCTTTTCCATGGCGACCAGCACGACGCTGAAGCTCACATGTGTCATGCTCTTCCAGGGCCAAGCTTGGATCTTTGAGAAAGCACATTTTTTTTGCTGTTTTTCAGAAAGGAAAAGTCTATGCTATGATGGTCAGAATTAATTATGGTGAATGTTTTATGGATTTAAAAACAATTAGACCTGGAGAATACACTGTGGAAGAGGTTCTCTAAGAGTGGCAGTGTGCAGACTCTGTGGTATATACCACGTTTCGTGGTTAGAATGGGATTATTGATGGGGAGGCTGGATCGTGCCCTGGAAGCTGGGAAGGTGGAGGGAGGAGGGAAGCTAACGCTCCGCCATGAGGGGCATCGAAATCGGAGCTGGGACCTCCCGGGGTGATGGTTGTGAGGCCTCTTCTTGCAGCAGAGCAGGCGTGAGTGCTGGCCAGGAAGGGGACACTGCCCTATTCATCTGCTCTGTTGTGTGAAACAAGGGACCCGTTTGATGACACTCCCCAGCGAGGGAGGGGACTGAGCCTTCAAAGTGGTGCTTCAGATTCTTCAGGAATGCGGGGGGTGGGGCAGGGGAGTTCATAATTACTTCCGATAAAAAGATGAATAAATAAATAGGGAAAAACACATGAAGATGTGAGCTGGTATTGGCCACATGTATCCAAACCTTTCTGATGAAGCGGATTTAAAGGGACGGATTTTCGCGATGCATAAACCCCGCTAAGCCCCGACGAATCTGATCCCTCCCAGCTGGATCCTCCCGGCACAGTGAGAGGAGGTTTTGTGTAATTGGCCCTTGAAACGTTATGACAGTCACGTTATGACAAGCCTCCTCCAGCTTATTTTTAATTACAAGGTCGATTGCGCCGTTAAATCATTAACTCTGACAATTTCTTATCTTGATGAAAGTGGAGACAGCAAGGTCCAGCTTGCTCACTCGGGGTTTGGGTCAAATGGAGACGAATCAGATGGGGATGTTCGTGGTCACACAGGGTCTGCTCGGGGGACGGGGCAGAGAGAGCTCAGCAGGCACGGGGCAGGTGGGGCCAGGGCCCTCTGAGGAGGTGGGACGTGCTGATGGGCCACGGGCAGCTTCTTCCCCTCGCACCGAGCTCGTCCTCCAGGATGTGCAGCCTGAGGCAGAGCCAGGGAGCCGGTGTGTCCCTCTGCCTGTCCCCTCCCGCCCCACCTGCCCTTCTGAATCCCACCGTCTCCTAAGGCCGGTCCCAGACCCTTTCCTCCTTGACCCCTCTCAGCCCACACTGACCTATTCCTCTGATCCCTGTGGCACTCTGTCTCTGACAATGTTGGCACAACAGCAGCAACAAAACCATAAGGATGTCTGACATTTATTGAGTGCTTACAGTATGCCTGATGTCTTGCCTGCAACGGCTAGGGAGGCCCCATGGTCATGCTGCCCTTTGTCCAGCAGGGGGCAGTGTGACTACACCGTAAGGGCATCTGCGTCTCTACCTGTTCCCAGGGAAAAGACTGCTTCAGGATTCCCGCTGGGTGCGGGAAGGATGCTTCTGGCTTTGGCAGCGAGTCCAAGGCTCCGACAGTGGGGACAACTGTCATCCCTCCTCGCCTCCAACCTTGGGGAGCACCCGGGGGCCGAGTCCCAAACTTGTCATTCTGTATTTGATTCCCCGCTCCACAGAGGGCAAAAGGCAGGTTCATACCTGGAGAGATGGCTTCAGTTGGCAATGCTGACTCCCTGGCAGGGATCTTGGTGACCTGCTTCCTTAGAGGCATACAGATGATTCCCAACCCCAAGAGCCACTTGGTGAGAAGTAAAGATTGGGGTGCACCTAGCCCCAGGTGGTCATATGCACCAGCTGATGGGCACTACTGTGGAGAGGCCTGTTTGGCACAGTTGGCTCAGTGGGCAGCTCTCTTGGAGAGCCAGAGCTGCTCAGCCAGTGGCCTGCAAAAAAGTCCTGTCTTTCCCGTCTAGCCTGGGAGCCGCTTGTACCGGGGTATCATTCTGAAGGGGAAGACAGTGAGGCTGCTGGTGGGACACGGGTGTGTCACACTCAGACTGCGCCCACCTGCAGAGAGAAGGAGAGACGTGGGCCGGCCCCCATACTGGGCAATTTCTGTCCACGCAGCTCCGGCCGTGGTTTCGTGGCTTGGGGGACGGGCAAGAGCTTCCCCACAGAAATCTGTGACAACCCCAGGGACTGCTCAGGCCTCTGAAGGCTGAATTTTTTTTTAATCTTGAGGAAAGTGCGTTGGTATCCTGTCCCCAGCAAAGACGGGCTGGGAGATTTCTTTGGCCAAGGCTCCGAGAGGAGTTCAGATCCCGGGTCCCTCTGCGCAGCCTGCATCTGAGGCCGCGGCTCCGAGGAATTAAAGATTGATGTTGCCACCCGAGTCCTGGGCTCCAGGAGGGCCTGGGGTTCGGAGGTTCAAAGCAGCCTGAGTTGCCTTTGCAGCTTCTCCACAGCCTCCCACTCTCCTCCAGGCTCCGGGAGAAGAAAATGCTAATCTAGCTCAGACTGCTGACTCCCCCGCCCCAGCCACCGCCTTCTGCCGGGCAGCGGGAGGGGATGGACCCAGCGAGTGCAGGATGTCTGCACATCCGAAGGCAGTGCCCGGGTTCCAGGCCTCCCCCCAGCCCAGCCCCCACTGTGCGAGCTCTGAAGCTCAAGGAAGCTGCCGTGTGTGTGTGCGTGTGTGTGTGTGCACACCCACACAGGTGTGTCCATAGGCCTTGCAGGTGGAGGACCCCCTTCCTCCCCAGGGCCAGTTTGGGGAGAGTTGCCTGTCACTGCCTGAGATGCAGCTGAGGGGGAAAGTTCCCTGACTCCTGACCCAGTAGGTCACGGGGGGCCGTCTGTGTGCCCTGGTTTATCGTATTCTTGCTGGTGCTAACACGATTTGGCATTTCTTGAGCACTTTAGCACCAGCTAGGTTCCTCCCATGGGCTCCCCAATTTAATTCTTATAAGAACCCTATGATGTAGGTGCTATATATTCATATAATATAGAAAATAATACATGTAAATATCTATCTGTATCTATAGTCCTCCTTATACAAGGCAGAACCTGAGTTGTGGGGAGGTTAAGTCGAAGACGTCTCAGGGACTGAGTCCTAGAACCAGCACCTTGGGGAAGGGGCTCGGAGGAGGCGCTGAGGAGCAGGGGAGAAGCTTCAGATGCCTCCCCACCCCCACCGTGGGCACCACGGATTTGGAGGGACGTGGTCACTACCCACCAGCTCCGTCCCCCCGCCCCCAGCTAATCTGGCCGCAGGGAAGGGCCGCTGTCCTGCCACACTCTGGGCTGACCAATGGGATCGACTCCTTGGAATTCAGGGAGGATGGCAAGGCAGGTGTCTAGCAGATGGGGAAACTGAGGCAGGAAGTACAAGGGCTCGTCCAAGGTCTCACGACTAGTCAGTAGCGGGGTTCGCTGGCTCACTGCTCCGTCCCCAACACCACACAGCCCCGAGCTCTGAACACTCCTGAGCAAACAGTCCAGTAGGGTTAGAAGCAAGGAGCTCACTTAAAAAAATCCGATTTAAAATGTGATACATTAATTTCTAATTTTTGAGTTGCTATACATATGCACAACAGCAAATTAATTCAGGCAGACAAAATGGTAAACGGTGACAACGAGGTCTCCGTCCCACTCCTCCTGTCCCCGCTCTTCTCCCCGTACCATCTCCGCTGCTTGTTCTTGCGTGTCCTTGCAGGGACGGTTCGTGCAGATATAGTCATACGTGCATAGGTGACAAGTTGTTACAGTGGGATTCTCCACCTAAGTTCCATCGGGGTCCTCAAAGCTGCCAGTCTAGCAGGAGGGGCTTCAGGACGGCCACTTGGGTAGCTTGGATGCGGCCTCTGGGGTTGGGGGAGGGCTGGCGTCTGATACACACCTGGAGAGTCTAAAGGTGAGAACAGCAGGGTGACGGGGAGAGAGGAGGGGAGGGGGAGGCAGAGAGAGAGGTGGGGGAGAGAGAGAGAGAGAGACAGACAGACAGACAGAGAGGACAGAGGTGTGTAGCAGGCCATCGATGCCCAAGAGTTTCCTGTAGGACAGACGTGGGCCACCAGGGGCAGCTGCTGGCCCAACAGACTGCCCAGAAGGGGAAGGTGACCCTACGGAGATGGCCCCCAGAGTCCCAGAGATTGAGGGAGGAAGTCAAGCAGCTGCAGAGAAGAAAATAAATGCAGTTAATTGTTCCAAGTTGGGGTCTCCAAAGAATTCCACAAAAGCGCTCGTGAGGGGAAGGTCAAGTCCAGAGAAAACCAGCCTTAAACGTCGGATGTGACCAGAGAAAGGCAATGCCAGGTGGCAGCGGTGGCAGTCAGGTAACGCCTTGCCCGTCCCCTTCCTCCTCTGTCCACACGTGTTCCGTGTGGGAGCCGGAGAGCCCTGGTCGCTGGGCATTTTTGGCGGTGGTGACTTCATGCCGTGGTTGAAGGGGCGGCCGGCGCGCTGAACTGTCCCTCGGTCTGGATGACAGGAGAAACTAGATCTGGTGGCCAGAAGCCGGCGTCGGCCCCGCTCTGCTGACTTACGAGGCTCTCAGTTTTGTGCACGGCCCAGAGCAAGAGGAGGCTCTGCAGTAGGTCTGGGCAGCTGTACACAACGCTCTGACATTGGGCTTTACAGCCCGGCAGATCAAAGGACACTTGAGCTGCCCATGGTATGTGAGGATGCTCTGCGGAGACTCTGGAAAGCCCCAGTCAGATAATCGCCCCGCAGACCTTTAGCGTTTTAAAGAAAAGCCGTGATTTCTTATGCAAATAACTATTCTCCTTTTGAGAAACAGCTCTGGGCTTTCCACTGGGCCCTGGTGTGACATCAAGTGACCAGGCAACCTGGGCTGCCCGTCCCGGCGGGGACTGTCGGGCCCACCAGCCGCAAGCCCTCAGGAGGAGCGGGACAGGCCAAGCCAGCTGCACGGTTCTCACCACGCTCCCTCGTCTCCCTCAACCTGCACCTGGGACGAGTGGGGAGTCTCTTACACCTAGTTGACTGAGGGAGGCAAGTTGGATGTAGTTTACAGCTGGTCCTGCAGGACGGGCCGGCACACTCTGGGAGAGGACGCTGTAGCACTGACCTTGATAAGGAACGCCTCTCCCAGACAGCGGCGAAGAGAAATTCCCCAAGAGGGCAGAACTTCCAGGACTACCTGTGGCTGTCCACCGTCTCTGCACTCAGAGGTGACCGGGACTGGGAACCGACTCTAATTCCTGGGCAGTGGCTAATGGTTTGGCTGGGTGGTCAGGGGCTCGGAAGGAATAAGATGGGAACGTTGGTGGGGGTCTGGAGAGGAGAGATGTGTACAGATCTCTTAGGAAGAGCACAGAGCGGGAAGAAATGTGACCCTGTGAATATTCACCAGGTTGTGTCCACTGCGAGGGAGGCGTCCCGTGACCAGATGGACCACGATGACGTGTTCTGTGGAGTCACTCCACTCCCCAGTGGCCCAGTGCTGGCTCCGTGGGCCCACGGACGAGGAGCCCATGGCAGAAGGGATGGAGACACACGGTGACTCAGAACCCAGACTTGTCTTCTCCAAAGCCGACGGTTGCCACCACCGCTGCTGAGAACGGAGACCAAAGCTGTGCCCCGGATGTGGCCCCCTCCTTGGGATACTGGACCCCCCCCCATCGTGGAGGGGACAGTGATTTGCTCTCCCCGAAGACGGCTGTTGTGGCTACAGATGCGCCTTCCCTGCCTCTGCTGCCCCTGCCAGCGCCGCCGGTCGCGGACTCGCGGGATGCCTGGTCCACTGTCGTGGTACCCAGACGGCGTTGCTGCCGACCACGGAGCCCATTTCGTCGTAAAGGAAGCAAAGCGACCGGCCCGTACTGGTCTCACCTGCCATGTGAAGCAGCTGGCCTGATACTAGCTTGAACCAGGTGAAAGTCTAATATTGAATTGTTTTTGACTTAAAACATTAGCAATTTCACAGATTTAACTCAACGTAGCAGCGGAGTGGCCCACTGAAGATTCGTGTATGGCACCGACCGGGAAACGGCATCCCGAACCCTGGGCTCTGTCGCATTGGATGCAGCGTACGTTTGAGTCAAGGACCGGTGATGGGGCCGCTTCTCCTGCAGCCAGAGTACAGGGGTCCTGGGACCAGGAGGGTGACAGTGGGGGCTGCCCCCTTCACTGCCAGCCCTGGGTACCCACTCAGGTAATTTTTGCTTCCTGGCCTTGCAGCTCTGGGCTCAGCTACTTTGGAAGTCTTTGTTTCCAAGGGAGAGAAACCAGGAAACACAGCAATGACTCCGTGGAAGTGGACGTTGAGACTGCTCCTGACGACTCAGCGCGCAGGCGGTCGTGGGGATGATTGATCCTGAGAACTGAGAAATTCACTGTCCGCCTACGTTGGCTCGCGCCGGCTTTCTGTCCTGCGCGGTGACGACGTTTATTAACAGCAGGAGCTCGGTAACTGCTGGATTGCGAGTTGGTTTCTCTTCTATCTCTTGAGGTTGCTCCATGTCTGGGCCGCAGATGAGCATGAATAACTCCTGTTTTTTTGAGAGCATCTTTTCCGACCTTGATCTTGGCCACACCTGGAAATGTCGTCCGCCCTCGTGGGGGACGGCAGGGCAACCTGGAGAGAGCAGCAGAGAACGAAGCAAGCTTTTGGTTGCCTTTTAAAACGTGAGAAAAGAAAAAAGTATTTAGCAATTTCACTTTAGGTTCAATATAACTTTATGTTCAACTCCTTTCTCAAAACGCTCCCCAGGGCCTTTGAGAGTTTCTGCAGCACAGAATTGGAAATGGCTGCTTTGCTGAGCAACGGAAAGCACAGCTTGAGCTGTGAGGACTCTAAGAGGAGTCACCTGTTGTCCCCTCTTCTCCTCGTTATCATGTCCAGTGATGGCTCCTTAATGGGGGGGGAAATGAGGTCCCTGGTGTCTCTGTCGGGCTTGGAGAGTCTTATCTGGTGGCGCAACTTTCACTCAGAATGTATGTGCGTCACGGTGAGGGGATGAATGAACTCGTTGGGAAAGCCGACCGGGTTCCTCGTTGTCACCTGACAGCATTCACTGTGGGTGTGCTTAGAATAATGTCTTCTCTACAGGCCAAATGGGAAAATGCTCTAATGTATTTCCCCGAATTTGGCCTGCCGCAGTTGTAAATTACCCTGCTTAATCGACTTTGGGATTCTGTTGTCTATTTGGAAACTTCTGAGCTCCGGGAGGAACCAAATCAAGTGTCTCCGTCCCCAGGAAGGGAAGGCTGGCTTAGAAGATTTACAGCTCTGTGAACGTCATTACTGATGCCTGTTGTATTTTGCAAACAACTTTCCTGTGGATAAGTGCTTATGATGAGGCTGTGGGCAGTTCTTTTTTTGATAAGTCGCCCTGAAATAATGACAACCAGGGGCCATAAATCCCGTCTGGACATCAACATTCCAGGAAGGGATTTGGCAATGACTTCAACCCCGACCCCCATCCCAACGGCAGGTGGGACCCTGCCAGGGCCCTCGGCAACCTCCAGGGCGTTTGCTGAGAGCCCCTAAAATAACAACAATTGCAGCTCACGTCTTAGAGCACTTTGCAGCTTACAGAGGTGTCCTCGGGCCTTATCTCACATGAAGAAGGTGGAAACTGAGGCAAGCAGTGAGGGCTGGAGACAGAGTGCAGCTCGGGCCACCGTCTCTGCTCCCTGCCACTGCGCTGGTTAATTTTATGGCCACGGCGTGTCCAGATATTTGACCGAACATTATCCTGAGTGCTTCTAGGACAGTGTTTTGGATGAGATTAGCATTTAAATTGGCAGACTGAGTAAAGCAGATTATTACCTTCCCTTCCGTGGGTGGGCCTCGTGCAATCAGTTGAAGACCTGAACAGAACAAAGGCTGACCCTGTCCCCAGTAAGAAAAAATCCTCCTGCCTAACGGCCTGTGGTCTGCAACATCAGCTCTTCCTGGTTGCACAGCGGCTCTGGCCTTTGCTCTCAGACTAGGACATGGGCTCTGCCGATTTGGACTTGCCTGCCCCCGTAGTCATGTGACCAAGTCCTTATAACCTCTCCCTTGCTGTGTTGACAAAGCCTTATATGCGTAGAGCTCCCACTGGTTCAGTGTCTGGGGAGAACTCTGACTAACGCAACCACTGTCCTCACGCAGTTAGATGACATGGCCCCCCCCTCAACGGGTCCCCATTGCTGGTCCCTAGCTGAGGTGCAAGTCTGAGCTGGGCCAGAGGAAAGGTTAAAACTGGTTGGGAGATTAGAGTGTTTCTGTTTTAAACATTTAAAAAAAAATTTGTGGCAAAATGCACATAATAAAATTTACCCCATCTCACCCACGCTTCAGTCAGCAGTGTTAATATAGTCACACTGGGTAAAGTTTTGATTTAAGCTGGACCGGATGAGGCTCTAATACCTGAAGATGAGGTCATCCTGACAGCCAGCAGTGATCCCAGGGTCGGAGGACTTGCCTGAGTTGGCCCCACGCACGGGAAGGGAGACCGACGGAGCGTGTTCGGAGAGGGGGAGGGGAAAAGCAGAAAGAAGCTCCTGCCCCGCTGCTCCGTGGGGCAGAGGTCCTTCTCCGAGCCACGCCCGGAGCCAGCTGCGGAGCCAGGATCGCAGCGGGGGGAGGAGGAGCCACAGATCCAAAGGGGACTGGGCGACGGGGGACATCCTGGCCCCGAGCTGAAGGATGGTGGTGGAGACTGGGAGGAGGGGGCCCGAGACGGCCACTGCAGAGGGTGGCCGCGTGGGGGCCGGTCTCAGCACACACACCTGCCTCGCTGCAGCCAGGGCGGGGGGCAGTGTTCTCGGGCCACGGCCACCTTTGTGACCATACGTGCTCCTCTTGTCCCTGCGGCCTGACTCCGGCGGCTCTCCAGTTCTGGAGGAGCACTGCCCACCCCCCACTCACCTTGAGCTTCCGATCCGTGCCTGAGAAGCAGCATTTCATTAGTGTGAATAGCCATGTTGACAGACCTTAGATGCAGCATCCTGGGAGCTGAGTTACCCAGTGGCACAGCTGTAAGTACCACCTGGGGGGTGATGCGGGGGGTGCCCCCGTCCCCATGTCCTGAGTGTTACCAGGACTGGCAAAGGAGTGTCCCCGGGAGCTGCCTGGGGACAACCTGCGGCCACACACAGAGAAGCACTTCCCAGACCCCACTTGGGGCCCCGCCCAGCCCCCCATCTCTTGTCTGATCAGGGAGTCCCGTCTCTGGGTCCTTGGTTCTGACGACTTCTTTTTGGAGACCATGAGAGAGCAAAGGATGTGGCTGGAGCAGTCTGGGGAGGAGCTGACTGCTGGGGACAGGCCTGGGACCCTGTGTGCAGGATTCTGCCTGAGCAGCTCAGCCCGAGGCAGAGGGGTGCGTCCGGGCCTGGCTCCAGCCCCTGCCTGCCGTTTATGTCTGCCACATTGTGGCCAAAGGAGCCTCCTTCTGTGACCTCACAAGCACCAAACCCAGCCCCATGTGGGGTCCCTGTCCTTCCCGTCTTGCTCCTTTGCCCACCCTCCAAACCCGTACCTGAATCCCACAGGTGGCCTTTCCCTGAAGGGAAGGGGCTGGTGGCTTGGTCTGTGGCTTTCACAAGTGATAGAGAGAGATCGGCACCCCTGGCCCAGTCACTCGCTGAGGACTGGCAGGACCTTGGGGAGCACCAGGTAGAGGCCCACCCGCGACGCTACAACCGGGTGATGTGAGGCTCTTTCCTGAATATTCTGCTGTGTGCAGGATCCCCCCTGCCCTGGGCGAGGTCAGACTCCCGGTGTGCACTCCCATTTCTCCCACGCACCTTGGATTCTAACAGCGATTAAACACACAGCGGGGTGATTGTCGGCCGAGTGTCTGCTACCTGTGCAAGCTCCAGGGGGACAGGGTCCGGCTGTGGCTGTCTGTTCCTAGCGCCTAGCATGGGCCTGGCGTGGCGGGTGTGCAGTAAGCGTGGACTGCATGACGGAGCCCACAGCTCTCTAGAACCAGGGGCACCACGTCCCAACAGCTGAGCCCTCCCCCGCCTCCCTGGAAACGGCCGGCAACCTCTGCAGCTGAGTTCAGCTGAAAGAAATGGGGGAGCCAGTGGGGACTTTGCACCAGGACGCACTAAGGACACAGAGCTGGGAGCTCTGGGCCGTGACCGTTAGCCAGGCAGGGTGGGACGGCAGCAGCGGTGGTGGCCGCACCATAGTTCATGGTTGGCACCATCGTGTCAGCCATCCAGAGTGGGCCACGGGGGCGGGCGACCACCCTGCACCCCACAGGGCAGGTTGTGGCCGGGTGAGTCCTCCGAGGGCAGGGGACACTCTGTGATGCCGTCTGTTCCGGCTGCAGGAGGGATGCGCAAGCCTCCAGGGTGTGTCCGGAGACTCAGGGAGGAGGCTGCAGGAAAGGCACAGGACCTGGCCTCTGTCCCCACATAGCACAGCCTTTTCTGACGAGTCCAGGCTTTGCTGACCACACCAGCAATGCCAGAGTGCCCGCGCGGTCATTAGATCCTTGGCCAGAGAGCTGGACGGTTGCGCCCCGGGACAAGCCACAACCCAGCCAGCCCCAGGTGAAAGGAAGAGGGTCAGGCAGCAGGGAGCGGGTGGGCCCATCTAGGGCCACAGGTCCCCACAGGCTTTCAGGGCTCAAATGTCTTGGGGGGAGGACACAGGGGAGGGATAAGGGAGGGTGGGAGGAGGAAGGGAAGGAGATGGAGAATGAGGAGGGAGGAGCAGGGAGGGGAGGAAGCAGAAGAGAGGAGCTCTGGCCTCGTGGTCATGGGGCAGCCCCATGAGGCCCAAACACCACCCCTCAAGGCACCGGGCTCCGCCTGGGGCCAGGGCCAGGGGGCCTCTTGGCCTGAGCCTCCCGTTTACAATTGCCTCTTTGCATTTAGACTTTGGGAATCATTACAAGTGGGGTTTTAACGTTAAGAGCAGCAATTTGTTAAATGTTTTAAGCATTTAAAACAGGCCACAGGATTTACATCCCCCTCTTGGCGTGCCTTTGGCTTTCACTCTATCAGAGGCCTAATAAAGCGGGTGGCTCTGCTGAGAGGCCGGTTCTCAGGAACAGAGAGAGCCCACGCTTTCCTGGCTGTGTGTGAAAACACAGGATGCAGGGACAGTTTGTTTGGACTTGAGTCTGTTTTGCTTTCACTGCAGGACTTGGGACACTTTTCCCAAACCTGGGAAGGGGCTGGTGGCTCGGTCTGCGGCTTTCACAAGCAATAGAGAGAGACTGGGACCCCCAGCCAGGCACTCGCTGAGGACTGGCAGGACCTGGGGGAGCACCTGGCAGAGGCCCACCCGTGACGCTACACCTGGGTAATGTGAGGCTCTTTCTTGAATATTCTGCTGTGTGCAGGACCCCCGAGAATACTGCACGGCTTTCGGGAGGGAAAGATGCCTCCCTAAAACCTGACAGATGTTGACTTTCTCATCAACCTTGGAAAGTGGCTCGTGAGACGCTGCACACTCATGCTTGTTCTAATTATAAAAGTAATTCATCCTGGAAAATCTGGAAAATCTGGGCGAGTGCACAGACAGCCAGCTTCCCCCAGAGCCCAACCGCCCAGAGGTAAGCACCGTTGCCAGCCGGTCTCTGTCCCTCCAGGCACACTCCATGCCTGTTTGGGAATTGACACATACCATTTACAAGGTGGGCGTCCCCTGCAGACAGAGTTTTGTTTGCTGCCTTTTATTTGACAGCTGGACAATATGCCACCGTGAGGGTGGCTGTCACATAGCCATGCCTCTATTTTGGGTTACTTGGGGTGTTTCCAGGCTTCTGCTATTATTAATAACGCTGCAGTAAACATCCTTGCACATCGATCTCTATGTGTGTCTCTGATGAAGTGATCAGTCAAGTATCACCATGCACAGACGCAGTTCAGGAATGAGGGGCTCTGCTGACCCCGAGCTCCATAGCCAGAGGCAGATACCCATTTTCGGGGCCCCTGTGCATTTAGCGAGGCGCAGCGCCTGCCAGGTTAGAGCTAAACTTCGCTTTACCTGCATGACCTCATTCAAATCTTCCCTGCGACCCTTTAAGGTGACCCTAATCCTGCCCCTGGTTGACAGATGAGGAAACTGAGGCACAGACGGAGGCTGATTAATTGCCGAAAACCCCGGAACGAACGCTGGGACTTAAGAACAAAACGAACAGAAGCAAACAACCTGCTGCGGCGCAAAGGGCCGGTGGCTCTGCCGCGCACGTGCGTCGGACGGTCCCCAGCCGGCTCCCTCCGCCCACCCGGCGCTGTTTGTGTTTCACTTTCTTTGCTGCTCGGGTTCCATACACCCGCCCTGCGAGTGGGTGTTCCGGACGCTTCCAATTCGGGGCTGTTGAGCCTGGCACTTCCTCTGCACCATCCAGCTCAGAGCTCCTGTCCACCTCCAGCTACCGCAGCTGAAGCTCCGAGGAGGAAACTTCAAAATGTCACTGGAGCAGGGACGGCACATTTGCCGGTGGGGCGCCTGCCGTGACTCACTGCTGGGCTCCGAGCCCCTGGAAACAGTCCTTTCGGCCGGGGGCAGCTGTGGCCAGCAGAGCTCTAGGAGCCCAGGGCCCTGCCCGAGCCACCGCCAGAAGACAGGACGCACCATGTGGTGCTTCGGGAAGGTCCCCCGTGGTCTCCCGGGGACCAGGGACCCACAGGTGCTCCGAGAGGAGGGATTCGGACTGTGGGCAGCCCACTCAAGTCCTCAGCGGCCACACACACCCCGGGCTGGCTCTTCCAGTTCCAGGAACCTGCAAAGCCCTGGGCCCGTCTTTCCAGAATGTCTTTCTTCCTGCCAAAGCCTGCGGTGCTGATGAGACAGAGCAGAGTGGGCCCACGATGCTGAGAGTGTGCGTGGGTGCTGTGGTTGAACTGTGCTGTGCGAAAGGCATCTCGGAGTCCTCACCCCCGGGGCTGCGGAATGCGACCCTTTTTGGAAACAGTATTTGCAGATGCGATTTGCTGAAATAAGGTGATAGTGGATCAGGGTGGGACCTGAGTCCATGGCTGGTGTCCCTATAGGATGGCCGCATGAAGACACCCCGGGAAGAAGAAGCCCACCTGACAAGGGCGGCTGACACTGGAGTGATGCATAGACCGCTGGCCGCCGCGGGCTCTGGGAGACGGCGCAGGTGGCTTCTCCCCCAGAGCTTTCAGACGGGCGTGGCCCTGCCGACACCAGGACTTTGGATTTGGCCCCCAGGACTGAGAGCATAAATTCCTGCTGGTTAAAGCCACCCAGTGTGTGGACGCTAATAGAGCCGTGAACTGGGGTGCTTGGCCCACCTGGGGCACTAGAATTCCTATTCCTAGGGGCTGGGGAGTTGTCCTCACGAGGGGAAGGAAGCGTTGGAGCAGGTTTTCTACCCAAAGTCCAAGCAGCAGAGAACATACTCAAACCATGGCCCTAAATCGGCATTCTTGGCAGTCTCGGGGGTCTGTCCCATTTCGTCAGACTCTGTAACCGGCGTGGTCCTGATGATTCACCACTGATGCCTGAGGCCTGGTCTGGGGAGAAGGTTTTGCTTGTTCTAGGTCAACACTGAGATCAGACTTTTTTTTTTTTTTTTGAGACAGAGTCTCACTCTGTTGCCCGGGCTAGAGTGTCATGGCGTCAGCCCAGCTCACAGCAACCTCAGACTCCTGGGCTCAAGCGATCCTCCTGCCTCAGCCTCCCGAGTAGCTGGGACTACAGGCCTGTGCCACCATGCCCGGCTAATTTTTTCTATATATTTTTAGTTGGCCAATTAATTTCTTTCTATTTTTTAGTAGAGACGGGGTCTCGCTCTTGCTCAGGCTGGTTTTGAACTCCTGACCTTGAG
>CAUYRT010023163.1:0-16637 GCA_963574885.1 Lepilemur ruficaudatus
GGAATGGGAAATCCATGTGTCAAAGAATGAAATTAGGCCGGGCGCAGTGGCTCACGCCTGTAATCCTAGCACTTTGGGATGCTGAGGTGGGCGGATTGCTCAAAGTCAGGAGTTCGAAACCAGCCTGAGCAAGAGCAAGACCCCATCTCTACTAAAAATAGAAAGAAATGAACTGTCCAACTAAAAATATATATTAAAAAAATTAGCCGGGCATGGTGGCACATGCCTGTAGTCCCAGCTACTTGGGAGGCTGAGGCAGAAGGATTGCTTGAGCCCAGGAGTTTGAGGTTGCTGTGAGCTAGGCTGATGCCACGGCACTCTAGCCTGGGAGAGTGAGACTCTGTCTCAAAAAAAAAAAAAAGAATGAAGTTGGACCCCTTTCTTATATGATACAAAAACCAACTCAGAATGGATTAAATATTTAAATGTAAGACTTGAAACTGTAAAACTCCTAGAAGAAAACTTAAGGGTAAAGCTTCATGACATTGGTCTAGGCAATACTTTCATGGATATGACACCAGAAACATAAGGAATAAAAGCAAAAATAGAAAAGTGGGACTACATGAAATTTTAAAACTTTTGCACAGCAAAGGAAACAACCAATGGAGTGAAAAGCAACCTATGGAATGGGAGAATATATTTTCAAACCATATGTCTGATAAGGGGTTAATTTACAAAATATATAAGGACTACTACAACTCAGCAGCAAAAAGAGGAAAAATAGTTTGATTAGAAAAAATAATCAAAGGACTTGAATAGACATTTCTCCAAAGACATACAAATGGCTAACAACTATATGAAAAGGTTCTCAACATCACTAATCATTAGGAAAATGTAAACCAAAACTATAACAAAATATGACTTCACACCTGTTAGGAGGGCCATTACTTAAAAAAATTGTAAAGATCATAGTAGCCTCACAAGCTCCAAAAAATCCTGTTTTTGCTTGGATTAGCCAGAGTTTACTCAATTTTGCTTTCAAGCAAAAAACCCAACCTGAAAGGACTAGTTTCTAAAATATATAAAGAATTTTCAAAGTTCAACAGTAAAACTCAAAAATTCTCAACAAAATACTAGCAAACCACATTCAACAACCTGTGACCAAGTGGCATTTATCCTAGAAATACAAGAAGATTGGCTTAACATACAAAAATTGATCAGTATAATACACCATATTGGACCCCTACCTCACACTATATAAAATGCATAGTCTTTGTTAGTAGAATAGAGGATGAAAATCACATGATCATCTCAATAGATGCAGAAAAAGTATTTGACAAAAATCCAGTACCTTTTTGTGATTAAAAAACAAACACTTAACAAATTAGAAATTCAGGGGAATGTCCTCAACCTGATAAATAAGAATATCTGTTCTTGCCACTTCTATTCAACATTGTACTGGAATTTCTAGCCAAGGAAATTAGACAAGAAAAAGAAATGAAGACATCCAGATTGTAAAGGAAGAAGTAAAACTACCTCTATTCACAAATTACATGATCTTATATATAGAAAATCCTAAGGAGTTCACTCAAAAACTGTTAGAACTAATTAACAAGTTCAGCAATCTTTCAGGCTACAAGACTGATATAGAAAAATTGATTGTATTTCTATACACTGGAAAGGAACAATCCAAAAATGAAATTTAAAAAACAAGGCCATTTACAATAGCATCAAAAACAATACAATACTTAGAAATAAATTTAACAAAAGAAATTTAAGACTCATTTGCTGAAAACTATAAAACATCATTAAAAAAATTAAAGATTTACAGTGAAAAGATATCTGATACTCATCTATATAAAATTTAATATTGTTAAAATAACAATATTCCTCATATTGATCTATAGAATCAGTGTAATCCCTACCAAAATCTCAGCTGACTTTTTTGCAGAAATTGACAGGCTGATCCTAAAAATACATATGGAAAATGCAAGAATAGGCAAAAACCATAGACAGAATAGACAAAGCAATCTTGAAAAAGAAGAACAAAATTGAAGGAATCATACTTCCCAATTTCAAAACTTACTACACATCTAGAGTAATCGGGACATGTAGTTCTGGCATAAAGATAGAAATATAGATAAGTGGAATAGATTTCAAAATCCAGAAATAAACTCTTACATTATGGTCAATTTATTTTCAAGAAGGATACCAGGACAAGTCAGTGGGGAAAGAATAATCTTTTTCAAAAATGGTACTAATACAACTGGGTATCCATATGCAAAAAAATAAAATTGGACTCCTATGTCACACCATATAAAAATTAACTCAAAATCAATCAGATGTAAGAGCTAAATCCGTAAAAGTCTTAGGAGGAATAGGAGTAAATCTTTGTGTCTTTGGATTAGGCAATGGTTTCTTTGATATAATACCAACAGCACAAACAAAAAAAATAAATAAATAAATTGGACTTCATCAAAATTAAAAACTTTTGTGCACCAAAGGACACTATCAATAAAGTAAAAAAAAAATAAATAAGCCAAAGGATGAGAGAAAAGATTTGCAATCATATATCTGATAAGGGACTTGTATCTAGAATGTATAAAGAACTCTTACAGCTTGACAAAAAACATGAAATAAGCCAATTTGAAAGTGAGCAAAGAATTTTAATAGACATTCCTCTGATATGTACAAATGGCCAATAAACACATGAAAAGATGTTCAACATCAGTAGTCACTAAGGAAATGGAAATCAAAACTACAATGAGATATCACTTCATGCCCACTCGGATGCCTATAATCAAAAATATAAACAATAACAAATGTTAGCAAGACTGTGAAGAAATTGGAACCCTCATACATTACTGATGGGAATGTAAAATAGTGTGGCCATTGTGGAAAACAGTTTGTCAGTTCCTCAAAACATAGAGTTACCGTAAGACTCAGTAATTCCATTTCTAGATATATACATAAGAGAGTTGAAAACACAAAAATTTGAACATAAATGTTCATAGCAGCATTATTCATAATAACCCAAAAGTGGAAACAACACAAATGTCTCTCCACTGATGAATAAACAAAATGTGATATAGCCACATAACAGAACATTATTCGCCCATAAAAAGGGGTGGAGTTCTGAGACGTGCTACAACGTGGATGAAACTTGAAAACATTTTGCTCTGTGAGAAAAGCCAGATATAAAAGGTCATATGTTGCATGATTCCATTTATATGAAATGTCCAGAACAGACAAATCCATAGAGACAGAAAATAGATTAGTTGTTGCCCAGGACTGGGGGAAAAGGAGAAGGGGAAGTGACTGCTAATGCGCATGGTGTTTCATTCTGGAGTGATGAAATGTTCTGAAATTAGACAGTGGTGATAGATGCACAACTTTGTGAATACACTAAAAACCACTCAGTCGTACACTTTAAAAGGGTGAACTTTATGGTATGTAAATTATATCTCAATAAAGCTGTTATTTAAAAGAGAGAGAGACTGCTCAAAAAAAATAAAAAACATCAACAGTAAAAAAGTAAACAATCCAATTAGAAAATGGGCAAAAGACACGAAGAAGTATTTCCCCAAAGAGGACATACAGGTGGCAAATAAACACATGAAAAGCTGTTCGATATCATTAGCCATTAGGACAACACGAATTTAAACCACAATAAGATATTACCACATACCTGCAAGCATGACTAAAATAAAAAAAATGGTGGCAATACCAAATACTGGCAAAGATGCTGAGAAACTGGACCGCTAATCTATTATCTGTGGGAACGTAAGATGGCACATCCACTCTGAAAAATGGTTTGGCAGTATGTTATAAAAGCTCAACATACAGTTACCATATGACCCAGAAATTTCACTCTTGGATATTTATCCCAGGGAAACGAAAATTTATGTTTTGTATTATGTGAAACCGTATAAAAACTTGTGCATGAATGTTCATAGCAGCTTTATTAGTAACAGCCAAAAACTGGAAACAGCCCAGATGTCCTTCAACAGATAAATGGTTAAACAAACTCTGATGTATTCATGCCATGGCATAGTACTTGGCAATAAGAAGGAATGAATTATTGAGACACACAACCTTGATGAATCTTCAAGGAATTATGCTGAGTAAACAAAGCCAAACCCAAAAGGTTACAATTGTATGATTCCACTTATGCAGGATTTTTGAAAAGACAAAGGTTTGGAAATGGAGAATATTCTTCCAGTAATGGAGGCTGGGGAGCAGGGGGTGGGTGTGGATACGAAAGAGCAATGTGAGGGACCCTTGTGGTGACAGAACTATTATGTATCTTGACTGTGATAGTGGACACACGAACCCACACAGGCAATAAAATTGTATATCATCAAATACACAAAACTGGGAAGTATTAATAAGATCTATGGATTATATCAATGTCAATATCCAGGTTGTGATATTTCATTATAGTTTTATAAGATGTTACCACCGGGGGAATATGGGTAAAGGATACTCAGGACCTCTATAATTCCTTACAACTGCGTATGATTCAACAGTTATCTCAAAATAAAGTTTAATTTTAAAAATTACTACCAGATTCAATAGAAGGAAGGAAGGAAGAGAAGGAGGGAGGGAGGAAAGAAAAGTAACATTTGCTATGAATTTACCATGTTTCAGAATCCAGGCTCTGGTTGGAGATAAATATTATTATGCCCATTTCATAGATAAAAAAAACTGAGGCTCAGAGAATAACTGTCTCCATTCTCAAAGATACCCTTTGAGGAGCCAGGATTCAAGCCCTGCTCTCTGACTCTCTGTCTGCCTTCATCCTTTAAGCAAACACAGCCATCAATCAAATGTAGGCAATGACTGCATTACTCAAGAGGAAATTGAAGCCAGACTGTAAGATGCAGTCCACAAAATTCATGATTTCTTCCCCCCACCCCAGCTCCTTCTACTTGGTCCCTTTTTTCATATGGATCGGGTTTTTATTTCTGCATTTATTGCATACGCAAATTACAGATGAGAGCATCGACTACACAAGTCATTACTCAGAGTAGCATCTTCCCAACTGCCACCGGACGAGGACGGAACAGCTTGTGGTTAATCTGCTATATAATCACTGCCTGTGATGGGGGGCAGGGCTGCGCCTGTGCTAATATTAGGAAAGGGGGAGCTGAGCAAAGAGGACTCCTGGGGCGTGGGAAGGGGGGTGGTATTGAACCAAGGAGAAGAGAGCTGGTGGGGAGCAGAGGGAAGAAGCCCTTTCCCACTCAGAGGCTTCTGGGAGGGTCTGTTCCTCTGCCAAGGAGTAGAGGGCTCCATCCCATTAGCCATGTCTCCATGGAAGAGCTAATCAGAACTGCCGTTCTCCTAACTTCTGCCATCTCCTGGCCACTGCCACTGCTGCCTCGCCCCAGAGGAGGGAGATTTGTATACCACGCTGCACCTGCTGGGATGGATACCTACAGAATGGGTCACAGGCAGTAGGAAACTTACCAACAGGTAGGATTTATAGGCAGTATACTAATATTCTCATAATTCAATAAGAAAAAAAGGCCAACAATCCAATAAAAAATGAGCAAAGGATGTGAACAGGCAGATCACAGAGTAGGAAACTTACATAACCTCTAAACATACAAAAAGATGCTCAGCCTTCATCTTACTAAAAAGTAAATGCCAATTAAAACTGCCACGCAATACCATTTTTCTAACCTATCGGATTGACAAAGATCACAGTGTTTGATCACACACTGTGCTGACCAGAGTGTGGAAAAACCAGCAGTCTCAAAGGTTGGTGGGAGTGTACATGGGCACAGTTTCCATGGATGGCAATTCAGCACTCTCTCGCACAGTATTTGATGCGCGTACCCATTGACCCATAAATTCTACCACTCTAAAATGTACTACACAGACACACTTGCATATGTGCATGCAAAGTTGGCCATACAAGGCTATTCAATGCAGCATGGCTTATAATAACAGAAGATTGGAGACAGCCTGAATGTCCATCAAGAGAGGACTGCTTCAACAAATTGCAGTACGTTCATACAATGGAAAGCTTTATGGCTGTTAAAAAAGAATGAGGCAGCTCTTTATGTACGGATATGAAACAATCTCCAAGATATATTGTTAAGTGAAAAAAGCAAAGTGCTGAACAGTGTGATTAGAATGCTGCTATTTGTGAGAGGTTTTTAAGGATATACACACATAGACATCTACGCTTCTATATACAGAGGATCCTTCCGGAAGGATGACAATACTTGCAATATTTGGTTCTGTAGAGGGAAAGTGTTTCTGGGGGCTGAGAACAAATAGGGAGGAAGGCTTCTTGTTCATTGTTGGCTCTGTCTACCATTTGGTCTATGGTGCATGTACCTATATCGCCAATTCTAGTTAATTAGCAATCATCTTTTAAATGCTCTTTTAGCTCCTCTTGCCCGGAAATCAAACCTTGGCCTGACACCCAAGGCCCTTCACAGTTTGATTTGAGCCTATTCCCCTTTGTTTCCTGACATGCCACCCCAAGCACACTCCTCTCTGAGCACACTGAGTTTCTCACTTGGCTCAAATGCACTGTGCTTTTTCACACTTCAGGACCTTTGCACCTGCTGTTTTCTGTGTCTGGAATGCCCCTTTATGCCCTCACTTGCTTTATACAATCTTACTCATCCTTAAAGACCCGGTACAAACATGACCCCCCCCCAAGGGTGGCCTTCCCTGACCTCCCCAAAGAGAGTTAGTCTCCCTCCTCTGCACTCCCACGGCACCCTGAACAGGCCTCCATCCTAGTATGACCAGGCTGGCATAGGGACAAGAATAAGCCTACCTCTGGCCCATTTTCAAAAGAAGGCTGCTGATTTGGTCTGTCCCCACTGGGCACCAGGGTCTGCCAACAAGGGTCCACCCGATGTATACAATGTGCCCACCTCCCCAAAGAGTGGGAAACAGAATGGTCCCACAGCACGGTCCAGGGAAAAAAAATCCCATGGAACCATAACTGTGGATTTCAGTGCACATGAGCATGCTGAAGGCTCTGAACAGCTGTCTCAGTTTGACCTACTATAACAAAGGACCATAGATTGGGTAGCTTATAAAAAACAGAAGTTTATTTCTCACAATGCTAAAGGTTGGAAGTCCAGGATCAGGGTGCTAGCATGGTTCTGGTGAAGGATGCAGACTTCTGGTTGTATCCTCACACAGCAGAAAGGGCGAGAGAGCTCTCCAGAGCCTCTTTCATATGGACACGAATCCCATTTATGGGGGCTCCAACCATATGACCTAATCACTTCACAAAGGCCCAACCTCCTAATACCGTCACATTGGGGTTTAAACATACAAATTTTGGTAGTGATAGGAACTTTCAGTCCATAACAGTAGTCCTGCAAGGGGGCAAAAAAAACCCTGTTAAATTTATTTAGCTAGTAAGTCCCTCACTTTTGAACCAAAGAAATTATTTCCCTTGGAACACCTATTAAAATCGCACAGAGCTATTATTCCATAGGCAAAAACCTTTGTGAAATGTTGATCTATAGCAATGCCTAGAGAGGTTCTTTAATTCAAACCTCTATGTGAACAATAATGGGATTTGGAATGTTGGGACTCAACCTAAATGAGGTCTCCATGCAGTTCGCCAGCCAGTTCAATTATAAATCCTACAGCTTGTTTTGTTTTGTTTTTGTTTGTTTGTTTGTTTGTTTGTTTTGTTTTGTGACAGGATCTTGCTCTGTCGCCAGGGCAGGAATGCAGTGGCATCACCATAGCTCACTACAACCTCAAACTCCTGAGCTCAAGCAATCCTCCTGTCTCAGCCTCCCCAGTAGCCAGGACTACAGGTGCGCACCCCCACACCTGGCTGATTTTCCTATTTTTAGTAGAGATGCTGTCTCGCTCTCTCTCAGGCTTGAACTCCTGACCTCAAGTGGTCCTCCTGCCTCAGCCTCCCAAAGGCTAGGATTACAGATGTGAGATGCCACTCCCAGCCTAATCCTACAGATGTAATAATACACAGAGTGTTTCAGGTTTAATAGCCCAGGTTCTCCTTCCTAGGTAATTGGTGACTTCACAAGAAGTAGAGGACAGGGAAAGTCTCCACCCTAGCTCAGTACGTCTCTGACTCTTGTATGCCATCACAGGTCTTCAGGACCTTGTGTTGCTAGAAGGTGTTCCATCCCACCTGTTGCGTGGGAACAGTCTCTCCCTTGTAGCAGGGCTTTCAACTCCAGCTGCAGAAAATTCTCAGACTCAACCACTCATGGTACACAATCTTAGCAGAGTCCTCACTGTCTCTGCAGCTCTGGTTATTCTACTCAATGGCAAAAGCATCAAGAACTATCTCTTCCATCGGATGCTGAGCAGAACCTGCCTCCAGTTTCTTTCACCCGAGAACGGGGTCTTTCTCCCTCTTCCCTTTAATCTGTTCCACATCTCCTGCTGAGCTGTCATGGGAAGAGGCTTAGCACCCCAATCTTTGGATGGGAAGATTAAGCTCCAAATTGAATTCATCTTGAAAAGGCTTCCCCAGTGGGCAGAGGCCATGAATCTTTGGTGCTCTGAGGGTCCCCCTCACTCACTTTCCATGCATCTTTGACCTCAGCCTCCATCCTGAGCTTCTCACACTAACCACTTCTCACTGCACTGAGGTCTCTTCTGGACTCACCGTCCTGGTCACGGTCTTGCCAACCTCCTTAGAGTCAACCTTTGGCTCTTCTTTCCAGCTCCCTCTTTGAGTCACCTTTCTGGTAACTCTGGGGAAGTGGCCCACCCAGCCCAGCCACCCAGGCAGGCTGCCTCTCAGTGCAGACACTCATAACTTCAGAGTCCTCTGCTTCTAGACAGGAGGTGGAGGAAGAGAGGGTGAAGAAGGTAGTCTCCATTCTGAATTTCCTTGGCCTAAAATTGACACAAAGTGTTCCTGCTCATAGTCCACTGATGAAAACCAGTCGTATGATCCCACCTAGATGCAAGGGGGTCTGGAAAGTGTAGTTCCTGTCTGGGCAGCTGCCCCTAAGCACCAGATCTAGTCTATGAAAGGGGGAGCATGAACATTTGGAGGTCAGCTAATCATCTCTACCTCACCATGCCACCCCCAATAACAGTGTGATGGAAACAATAATAACCAGTGCTAATGATGATGACAACTAGCATTCATTAAACACATCTTCTGACCCCATCATGGGGCCAGTCACTCCTCCTTCCTCCCTATGAGGTTAGAAGACTTCTGTTTCTGATATGACCTCCTGGCCTCGGTAGACATGCTCACTGCCATGGTGCACTCTTACATCCATGCCATATAGGCAATATTGTTACCTGCCCCCCAGACTCCAAGGAAGGGAGCTTAAGATCATCTTAATCATATGTCATGGAGACTAAGAGCCTAGCAGGTTGACAGGCTAGGTCTGGGCTCTGGGTCTCTGGAAGGCCTCCCGGGGAAGGTTCCCCAGCCTGCCTGAGCTCACCTGCCATGTGCACCTCTCCATCGAGAGTCATCTCCAGATAGGCAAGGTGCAGCTGGAAAAGTTGTCACCATCTTCACTCTCTATGGCCTCTTCCTACATCAGGAAGCCCCCAAATAATGACTGTAAAAATACATCTCTCCTTTTTCTATGACTTATCATTAGGGGAGTGAGTGATGGACCCATGTGGTCCAGAGACCTGAAGTCAGGTGGAGGTCTGTCATAATACTCAAAAGCAAGAGTTGATCCCAGTGTCTGAGCTCGCTGGGCCGAGGATACATACAAATATTAGCCCACTTTACAGATGGACGAACTAAGGCTTAACTATATCAAGTCAAGCAAAAGCGGTTGTGGAGCTGGGAAAGACGGCTGAGAGGTGAGCTTGGCTCAAGATGGGGGCTTGCAAAGCACCTCGCGTGGGTGCCTCTGGCTTCCTACCCAGAAGTGTTGAGTCCAGACCAACACTCCAGTCTCGGCCTGAAGCCCTCCCCAGGCCGATCTGGGGGGGCGGGGGAGTGGTCTACAACCTAGGAGCAGCTGCACAGGCAGCAGATGGTAACAGCTGCCTCTCAGATGGTTTTTTTTGTGTTTTTTTTTTTATCACGTAGCTTTTTACTTTCACATTATGAATTTTTTCTGAAATCCTCTAAAAACATGGGTTTTACAGCAACGGAGGTGGCTGTGTGTTTCTAAGAGATCCAGAGCCCACACTCAGTCTGTCAGCCTACTGGGATCTTTGCCTCTGTGACATATGAATAAAGTAAGTTCAAGTCCACTGCAAGAAACAGTCCCTGGAGGTGGGCTGCCTCCTCTTCCCAGTAGCAGGAGGAGCCCTAGGATTCTGGAGAACTGTGCCCCAGGACCATCTTGTCCCCAGCCCCAAAGATAATAGACAGCAAGCCCAGGAGAGCAAGGACTCAGGAGACCAGGCCCCTAAGGTGGGTGAGAGTTCTGGTCTCCAAATACATGAGAGTCTTTGTAGGAAGGAAACCAAGGGCAGCACAACCTCGAACACATGCCTTAACCTCTCCGAGCCTCAGTTTCCTTATCTGTAAAATGGGGATAATGATGTCATCTACATCCTGAGGTTGTTGGGAGGATTGAATTGGGCTTATAAAAGGGCCTGACACAAGCCTACCTTCTACTTTCCCAATAAAAGCCACACTTGGTTATTATTTTTAAGCCACAGGAAAGAGAAAAAAAATCAATGATGTAAAGACCAGAGATGAGACCCTCAAGCCCAGACAGAGAGGTCATGGATAGACTGGCTTGGTCAGAGAGGCCCTTGACTAGGGCCTTGACTAGGGCCAGACTAGGTAGATGACTGTAGAGATAGAGAAAAGGGACAAATTTGAAAAGTATTCCAAAAGCAAAAGGAATAGGACTTGTTTGAAAATAGACCCACAAACACATCAGTTGATTTTTTTAAATAGAGAAAGAATGCAAAAAAGAAAAAAGAAAAAAAATTCAATCTATATCTTGTACCATAATCAAAAATTAACTCCTAATTGAGGATAAAGTGGACTTTATCAAAATTAAAAGCATTTCTGCTTCAAAAGACACTATCAAGAAAATGAATGGGGTCGAAGGTGAAAAGAGTTCCCTACAGAATCGAAGAAAATATTTGCAAATCATGTATCTGATAATGTTCTAGTATCCAGAATATATAAAGAACTCTTACAATTCAATAATAGAAAGACAAATAACCCAATTTTAAAATAGGCAAAGGATTTGATTAGATATTCTTCAAAGAAGATATACAAATACCCAGTAAGCACATGAGAAGATGCTCAACATCATTAGTCATCAGAGTAATGCAAATCAAAACCGCAAGGTACCATGTCACACCCATTAGGATAGCTGTAATCAAAAAGATGAACAATAACAAGTGCTGGTGAGGATCTGCAGAAATTGGAACCCTCGTACATTGCTGGTGAAGCTACTTTGGAAAGCAGTTTGGCAGTTCCTCAAAAAGTTAAACATCAAGTTACCCTACGATGCAGCAATTCCATATCATGGTATATATAAAAAAGAAACAAAAAATAAGCTTTCACAAAAACTTGTATGCCAATGTTTGTAGCATTATTCCCAAAAGCCAAACAGTAGAAATAACCTAAATGTCTACCAACTGATGAATGAATAAACAAAATGTGATATATCCATGCAGTGGAATATTATTCAGCAATAAAAATAATGAAGTGCTGATATAGGCTTCAACATGGATGAACCTGGAAAACAATAAGCTAAATGAAAGAAGCCAGTCACAAAGGACCACATGTTGTAGGATTCCATTTTTATGAATGGACAGATCCATAGAGATACAAAGTAGATTAGTAGTTTCTGGGCGTTGGAGGAAGAGGAGAATGAGAAGAGGCTGCTATTGGGCATGGGATTTCTTTTGGGGTGATGAAAATGTTCTGGGATTAGAAAGTGGTGATGATTGTATAATTTTGTGAATACACAAAAAAACAATAAATTGTACACTGTAAATGGGCAAACTGTATGGAATGTGAATTCTATCTCATAAAGCTATGAACGACAACAAAAGAAAGATCATAGACCTGAATGTAAAACCTAAAACCATAGATCTTCAGAAGAAAATATAGGAGAAAATCTTTGTTAAGTTTGAGTTAGGCAAAGATTTCTTAAAATATGACATCAAAAGCTTGATTCACATAAAAAAATTGATAAATTGGATCTCATTATAATCAGGAACTTTTACTGTTTGAAAGACACTTTGAAGAAAATGAAAATACAAGCCACAGACTGAGAAAAATATTTTCAAATGACATATATGACAAAAGACTTATATTCCAAACACATGAAAACTACTAAAACTCAATAAGCAAACAGTCCCATTTTTTTTAAGTAGACAAAAATTATGAACAGTCACTTCACCAAAGAAGATACATGTGCATGGCAAATAAACTCATGAAAAATGCCCAATCATCACTCCTTAGGGGAATGCAAATTAAAACCACAATGGGAAAAACTGAGACGCAATGTCTACACCAAGACTTGTACAGGAATTTTCATAGCAGTGTGCATTACAACTCAAATGTCCATCAACAAGTGAATGAATAAGCAAGTAGTAGCGTAGCCATACAGTGGAATACTACTCAGCAATAAAAAGAGTGAGCTATTGACACATGAAATAACATGGATGATCTCTAAATAATTACGAGTGAAAAGAACCAGACAAAAAAGAATGCACATTGTATAATTCCATGTATATAAAATTCTAGAAAGAAGAAAACTAATCCATAGTGACAGAAAGAGGAGCAGTGGTTGCCTTGGGTTGGGATGGAGGGGAGCGGTAGGGAGGGCAGGAGGGAGAATTACAGAGGGGCACAAGGAAACTTTGGGAAGCGATGGATATGCTGTTCTCTTCAGCGCAGCGATGGTCTCCCAGGAGAATACATATGTGAAAACTTCTCAAGCCGTACACTTTAAATACGTGCAGTTTATCGTATGTCAATTATCCCTCCATAAAGCTATAAAACATGATTAGGACTTGCTGATGGACTGGATGTGCAGGTGAAGGGAGAGAAATGTCAGGAGTAACCCCCAAGCTTCTGGCTGGAGCCACTGATGGATAGAAGCGCCGTTTCCTGACATTGGGATACTCAAGAGGGAAGACGCTGAGAGCCGTGGGCAGGTGGGAAAGAGGTAAAGAACTGAGCTTTTGACTGGTGAAATTTCATGTCCCGGGGGAAACTTGTGTATCCAGGGCACGGCTGTGTATCTGAGTCTGTCATTGAAAGGAGAGATCATGGTTCAAGAAGCGAGAGGAGGGACTCAGGCAGGGAGGGCAGTGGGCCGAGGAGTGGAGGATGGGAGGCGGGAAGAGAGTGGGCGGGGACGGGGTCCTTCCGGGGGCGGGGCAGATGATGGGAGGAGGAAGGCCATGAAGGCAGGTGCGGGGATGGGCCTGCAGAGGGTGGGGTGAGGAGCAAAGCGACAGTCACCATAGGGGAAGACTCTGTAGGGCAAGGAGGTGAGCTGAGAGGGAGCACCAGTTGGCCTCGTTGGGACCTGCTGGATTCACAAAAGCAGGGTGGGGGACAAAAGTTGGGATCCTATACAGGGACCTCCATGGGGTTGTTGAGACAGGAAAAATGAAGGAGTTGGCTTTAGAGCTGCTGTACCCAGGTGGAGCCATTCCGCGGGCAGCTGGACCCTGGCATCTGAATGACCAAGAGATCCGGCTGCGGGGAGGGATTTAGAGCTTCCGCGGGATTGAGGGATTGAGCACCTTGGCCCAGAGGAGTGCACGCAGTCTCCAGAGGCCTACAGCAACATCCCAGGCCAAAAGCCCAGAGAAGGGTGTGTCCAGGGCTGGTCACCAGGGCTGAAAAGGGCGACGTCCTTGGAAGGAAACAGGAAGGAAGGGGATGTGCCAGGTCTCACCAGGACCTGAGACACACTTTTTTTTTTTTTTGAGTGCTCACAACTCCCTTGTGAGGTCAGTGTGATTGTCCCCATTGGACAGACGGGAAAACTGAGAATCAGGAAAGTCCCACATCCGGGGGCCCAAGTGCTCATTTTAGGCACTGAGGCGCCCAGAATAAAGTTCACGGGGCCAGGTTTGAACCAAGCACCCACTGATGACCCCGGGTGGCTGCGCACACGCACGGCATAGGCAGTTAGCATGAAGGAGGGAGCGCAACTAATTGCCTGTACAAATTAACTCTAATGTGGTCGGCATCGACATACTTATCTTTCTTTAATTACGTTAATCAATTAATGAAGAAAATGGCTTCCTCTTGTTATCATTTCCAAGGCCCATATGTTCTCGGGAGTCCATCTGGAGCAAGGGTTTCCTCTCGGCCCCTGGCTTGAGCAGGGCACAGGGTGGCATCAAGAGAAGGAATTGCCCCCGTGCCTTCTCCACCCTGAAGCTGAGCTCCAAGAAGGGAGGAGCAAGAAAACGGAAGCGTGATGCCCAGAAGTGGTCACCAGTGCTAGCGAGCTCCTTGACTCGGCCGGCATTCAAGACCCTTCAACAGCATTGTTCGTTGTTCCCTTGACCCAAGTTCATCAGCCTGGGCAGAGTGATTTTGTGGTTCATCCATGCTGTGTTGAAAATGACAGGATTTCCTTCTCTTTTAAGGCTGAATAATAATCCATTGTGTATATATACCATATTTTCTTTATCCATTCATCTGTCAATGAACATTTAGGTTGTTTTAGTATCTTTGCTATTGTGAATATTGGTACGGTCATTACAGAAAACAGTATGAAGGTTCCTCAAAAAATTAAAAATAGAACTACCATGTGATCCAGCAATCCCACTTCTGCGTACATATCCAAAGGAAATGAAATCAGTATTGCGAAGAGATATCTGCACTCTGATTCCTTTATTTTTGATGCAACAAATATTTATAGTCCCTGCCCTTGTGTAGCTTACAGCACTTTGGGACAGACAGACGTTCAACAGACATATATAGAGCGGTGGTTCTCAGTCCATTAGAATGACCATTGTACTTTTCAAAGTACAATGCTCAAGCCACATCCCAGAAAAATTAAAGCAGAATCTCTGAGGGTGGGGCCTGGGCATCAACAGATTTTTCAAATTCTGCAGGTGACATTAAAGTGCCGGCAGGCTGACATGCTGGCTCTGGGGGTAATAGAGGATAACTGTACCTTATCTGCAGTGCTGCCACCAGGGGTTGCTTTCCCCGGAGGTTTCTGGGAGTATGATCAGTCAATCATACTTTTTATGATTCTTTATTTAAATGAGATAAGCTTACATTAGGTACTCTGTTTTCTGTGTGAAGAAGTAACATACTGTTTATAGCAGAGCTTCTCAAACTTTAGCATATTTAGAATCACCTGGAGGGCTTGTTAAAACAGATTGCTGGGCCCCACCTGGAGCCCAAGAATTTGAATTGCTCGCCAGTTCCCAGGTAATAGTAATGCTGCTGGTCTGAGGACTCCACTTTGAGAACCACTGATTTGGAGCAAGGTTTAAAGAAATTCAAGTGGCTGGGTACTTCCCTCCCACATTAAATATCTGCTGTTCACAAACTCTGTTCAATCAAATTCTGCTGCTTTCTCCCAGGCTGACGTAGAAAACAGCCTTCAGCTCCCCCTTTTTCAGGGATAGAAGCTGTGAAAGGTCGTGCCTATTCATGAGACATGCTACTGTTTTAACTGCAGACTATTTCACAACCAAGGTACTTCAGAACCAGAAATTTCTCTTCCCTCTTTAATTGTCAATTTTATATCTGGGCCGTGTCTGTCAGCATCTTCGTCACCCGGGCATTTGTTAGACATGTGAACTCGCAGGCCCACTCCAGCCTTACCAAATTAGAAGCTCTGGGGTGGAGAGCAGCAGTCAGTGGACTAACAAGCCATCCAGGTGATTCTGATGAGCCCTCAAACTGGAGAGCCACTGGCTTAGAGAAAATGTGTTCATTGATCCTTTGAATTCTTCAGGTTCCTACTCTGATTTGTATTTTTTTATTAAAATAATAATTGGCTTCCATTTGCCAAGCCTTCCTATGTGCCAGGAACTATGCTAAGTGTTTTACATTAAAGATCTTATTTAATTAAAAAAAAAAAAAAAGATCTGGATGTGTGGGCATTCTTGAATTCTCCTTCTTTTCCTGACCTTAATTCCTATGTACCTTCAAGTTCAAGCTCAAATCCTATCTCCCCCCAATAATTCTGTTCTCTAGCAGTTATGATTTCCTTTAATTTAAACCCTTAAGAATATGTAATTTATAACACAAAATTCCATGCTTAATTATATCCAATTTGGTATAATTTGCTGATTTATGTTCATCTAGCGGAAATTTACACTTTGTGAAAATTTTTGTGCAAAGATTATGTCTCTATTCTCATAACAACTAGCACTATAATGCAAAAATAGGTACCTGAAACTGTTTGCTTTTGATTAGCCTCTGACTGAATAAGGGCTTATGTGATATGAAACACCAACTTTACTACTCGAAGTGTGGTCTATGGACCAGTAACATCTACATCTCCTGGGAACTTGTAATTACATGTAATTTATGAGTTTATAGGATTCCTGAAGCCTAGAAAGAGATCCTTTAGTTGTCTACTGGAGTGCTAGTTATGTGTTGTATATTTACCATTGAAAAACAAGAAAGGGCCGGGCGCGGTGGCTCACTCCTGTAATCCTAGTACTCCGGGAGGCCGAGGCGGGAGGATCGCTCAAGGTCAGGAGTTCGAAACCAGCCTGAGCAGGAGTGAGACCCCGCCTCTACTAAAAATAGAAAGAAATTAATTGGCCAACTAAAA